>JAJOOO010030414.1:0-14149 GCA_029582685.1 Solanum piurae
ACTCATCAGTTATCATTTATCTCAGTTATAGTATATGGGTACTCCCCATCTTTTCATTTTAATTATGATTTAGCTTCCGTATCAGTTTATTATCTTTAGTATGTTCATGATCATGCCAGCAGGGTTAGCTTGGGATCACTTGTGGTCCTAGGTCCCGTGTCCGCGTCTCGGGGGTAGTCTCGGGGCGTGACAACCCTCATCGTGGTTCACACTCATCAGCATGCAGTGTACTATGGAGCCCTCCATGGGCCATGGTCCCACTAACGAGCCGTGGATGGGCCCGTTGATTAATCCAGCAAACCTCCCCTAGCCAAAGTGAATAACCACACTGGCCTTCACTTCCCATGGTCTTTCACACGGTCTGTGAAGTGGACTGTAGATGGGAATACAAAGAAACAGTAGCACTAGCCCATGAACCACAGCCCACTTGATGGGCCATGGTCCTTTAGACGGTCCGCCAGTGGCCTTGTGGGTGGCCTTCGTTAGCTTTTAAGTCAGGGTCATTTTGATCTTTTCTCCTATGCATTGGGCATTTAAACAACGTCGTTTAACACCTAAACTACGTTGTTTTACCCAGTCTTAGCCTAATAATCTAGTCAGAACCTACCCAAAACCTTTATTCAAAAAAAAATTCACCCGAATTAGAGGAAAAGGCAGAGAAAAGTCGACTAGCCCTCTCAAGAACACGCAGGAGGTTTTCTTCAAATTCATACCCGATATCCAAATTATTTTTCTATAGATTTCGTCACCAGGTATGTGGGATTTCACTAGTGGGTTCCATTCATCCACTAGGTATCTAGAATTGAGTCAGTTCCTTGATTTTCCATATCTTGTTTAGACCTAGGGTTTGTAAAACCTTGGATAATTGTTGTAATTTAGCTATTGTAGTATCCTTAATCGAAATAACATATTTCCTGGAAAGTTTGCATGATTCCTTGTATAAAACTTAGAACCCTAGTTTGTATGAATTCTCTTAGTTCATGAATTATACTTTCTAGGTCAGTTAAACAAATAATCATGTCTTAGATTTGTATGTTAGTAATTTGAGCTATTCAGTATTTCAATTACAATTGTGTCATATACATATTCAGTTGGGAGTAGACTTAGCACTTAGTTGGACTAGGGTTCAACATACCCTCATAGTCCCAGAACTATGTGCCTCCGTAGGATTATAAGTGCCTTCTGTTAGGCATAAAATTTATTGATCACGCAAGTCATACCTTTATACCCCTAGCAAAGTATACTGGGTTCTCTCGATGGGGTGCATTTATCGGACTCCACGTTTAGCTCACGTGGTTTATGTCGGTTAATAGTAGCTCCCACAATCAGACTCTTAGTGCATTAGACCAGGTTTTCACTATATACTTGAGCATTCAGTTCAACATGTTATGTTCATGATTAGTACTTGGTCATTGCATTCAGCTTAGCTTTGTAGTTATGTTTCAGTATTCATATTCTTGCTCTGTTTATGTCATTGCTCAGTTATTCTTTGTTCAACTTATATATATTTGTTCGGCGTAGTATCTATATCTTGCATGCTCAGTACATTTCAAGTACTGACATATACTTTACGCTACATGCTTTCATGATGTATGTTCAGATACTCAGCATCCAGATCACTCTTAGTTTGATGCTTGGTCCGACTTCAATAGCTTTAGTGGTGAGTCCTCATATTTTGAGGACAATAGACATACTTTCATTTTAGTCTTGTAATTTAGTTTTCTATTTTGTTAGAGTTAGTTGGGGGTCATGCCAACAACTCAATTCAGTTAAAGGCTTTCAGACATAGTAGTAGATACAACTTGAGTTATTAAGTGGTGTTTCAATTATCACTAGACTTTCATTATATACTTATATATTGAGACTAGTTGGGTTTTTACCCACTTTCAGTTATCCATTGTTTTAGCTTACGCATAGTACTTGTCTTATTAAGTTATTCTCAGTATGCTTGATATATGCCAGACACAAGGTTAGGTTTGGGTCACTCATAATCCTAGGTCCCGTGTTACACCAAGGGGGTAGCCTCGGGGTGTGACAAACTTGGTATCAGAGCATTAGGTGAAAGAGTCCTAGGATGTCTAAAATCCACACTAAGTAGAGTCTCTTTAATAGGTGTGAGGCGCACCACATCTATGAGGGGGATGCTACAAAATGTTTTTAAAAAAAATTCACTTTCTTGTTATTCTTATCATGCGTGGCTATGATCCAACTTCTTCTTTCCAATCCACCGTTATGTGTTTCAGATCTTGCCTCCACGTAGAGCTAACGCACGGAATGCTAATGCAAGAAATACTAACGCAGTTCCTCCAGTCCTGAACCATGAGGTTACAAATGTAGAATTTCATAATGCGATCCAACTCTTGGTTCAAAGTGTGCCTATCAGAATAATCAGCGAATCCCAGTTCCTGCAAACACTGATGGTAGATCAGCTGCAGCTAGGGTTCGAGACTTTGTTCGTATGAATCCGCTAGAATTTCTAGGGTTAAAGGTTGGTGAGGACCATAAAACTTCATTGATAAAGTCAAGAAGATCTAGAGGTGATACAAGTAACTGGAATGAGAGGGCAGATTAGGCATCCTACCCACTTAAGGATGTGGCTCATAACTGGTTCACTTAGTAGAAAGACAACATGGGTGAGGATGCAGCTCATGTGGCTTGGGATTGCTTTGCTAGAGCTTTTCTAGATAGATTCTTTCCAAGAGAGTTGAGAGATCCTAATTCACAACAGTTTATGAACTTGAAGCAGAGTTCAATGTTGGTCCAAGAGTACGGGCTGAAGTTTACCCAGCTCTCTAGGTATGCTACACACATGGTTGTTGTTTCAAGGGCACAAATGAGTAAGTTCTTATTTGGGGTATCCGATCTGGTGAATACCGAGTGTAGAAATACTATACTCCTAAGGGATATGGACATCTCCAGACTAATGAATCATTCCCAACAGATTGAGGGAGATAAACTTCGTGAAATAGCTAAGGACAACAAGATGGATAGAACAGGGAATTATGAATATTCTCAGTAGAGATCGAGTGGTGGAAATCACTCACAATTTCAGTAGAGGTCTACAACCCCAGCACCTTCATCAACTAGTGCTCAATTCCCTAGGTTTTGACATGATCAGAAAGGAAGGGCATCAGGCTCTAAGTCTCAGGGGAGTGCTTCAGGTAACATGACTTTCCCAACTTATCCAAAGTGTGGTACGAACCATCCGGGAGAGTGTCTTGTAGGCAGGTAAGGGTGCTTTGGGTGTGGTCAGTCTGGCCATAGGTTGAAGGATTACCCTTCTTCCAATCAGGGTAAATGAGGTAACAACAATAAGGCTTAGTCTACAACTTCAGCAGCACCAGCAGGTTGCCCAACTCAGCAGGGTGCTTCATCTAGTACATGTGGTGGTTAATGCTAGAACATGTTGTATGCTCTCCAGCCTCGCCAAGACCAAGAAGATTCTCCTGATGTGGTCACTGGTACATTACGAGTCTTTCATTTAGATGCTTATGCATTATTAGATCCAAGGGCTACACTGTCTTTTGTAACTCCCTATATAGCAGTAAACTTCGGTGTCAGTCCAGAAACTCTTTCAGAACCCTTCTCAGTCTCTACTCCAGTTGGTGACCTAGTTATAGCTAGACGAGTATACATAAATTGCCTTAGTCTCTCAAAAAGTCACCTCAGCTGATCTTGTAGAGTTAGAAATGGTAGATTT
The DNA here is from genome assembly GCA_029582685.1 of Solanum piurae. NCBI lineage: Eukaryota > Viridiplantae > Streptophyta > Magnoliopsida > Solanales > Solanaceae > Solanum > Solanum piurae. The sequence goes on from JAJOOO010030414.1 coordinate 3,701, forward strand.
TGATATCATTCTAGGCATGGATTGGTTACATTCTTGTTATGCCTCAGTCGATTGTAGAACTAGAATCGTTCGGTTTTAGCTTCCAAACGAGCCAGTCTTAGAGTGGAAGGGTAGTAGCTTAGTGGCTATAGGTCAATTCATCCCTTACTTAAGGCTAAAAAAATGATTTCCAAAGGGTATATCTATCATCTTGTTCGGGTTAAGGATTCAAACTCCGAAACCCCAACTCTTGAGTCAGTCCCAGTAGTGAATGAGTTTCAGGAAGTGTTCTCAGAAGATCTTCCCGGAGTTCCTCTCGAAAGGGAAATCGACTTCAAAATAGATCTCCTTCCCGATACCAAGCCTATTTTGATTCCTCCTTACAAAATGGCTCCAGCAGCCGAGCTTAAGGAATTAAAAGAGCAGTTGAAAGACCTTCTAGATAAGGGCTTCATCAGACCTAGTATCTCTCCATGGGGTGCTCCAGTGTTGTTCGTGAAAAAGAAAGATAGTTCCCTCATAATGTGCATTGACTATCGACAGCTGAACAAGGTCATAATCAAGAATAAATATCCCGTCCCTAGGATTAATGACTTGTTCGACCAACTTCAGGGTGCAATTACTTTTCTAAGATAGACCACAGATTCGGCTATCATCAGCTTAGAGATAGAGATAGTGGCATTCTGAATTTCAGAACTCGGTATGATCATTATTAATTTGTAGTTAGGTCTTTTTGAGTAACAAATGCTCCTACAACTTTCATGGATTTAATGAACAAGGTGTTCAAATAGTATTTGGACTTGTTCGTCATCATTTTTATTAATGATATCCTCATTTATTCTCGAAGTGAGGAAGAGCATGCGACTCATCTGAGAATTGTTCTGCAAACTCTCAAAGATCGCCAGCTATTCGCTAAGTTCAACAAATGTGAATTATGGTTACAGTCCATCGCTTTTCTTGGTAATGTGGTATCCAGCGAAGGGATCCGATTGGATTCTCAGAAAATTGAGGCAGTACAACACTGACCCAAACCCACATCCCCAATAAATATCAGAAGTTTCTTGGGTTTGGCCTGTTATTAGAGGAGATTTGTTGAAGGATTTTCATCCATAGCTTCCCTATTGACCAAGTTGACTTAGAGGAAGGTCAAATTTTAGTGGTTAGATGAGTGTGAGAAAAGCTTCTCCAAACTGAAGATGAGGTTGACTACAACTCCGGTCTTGACTCTACCAGATAGTTCAGACGCTTATGTGATTTACTGTGATGCATCCAAGGTCTGCCTAGGTTGTGTGTTGATGCAACGAGGTAAGGTCATAGATTATGCTTTTAGATAGCTTAAAGTTCATGAGAAGAACTATCTGACTCATGACCTCGAGCTTGCAGCCATAATATTTGCCCTAAAGATTTGGAGACACTACTTGTATGGTGTTCATGTTGATGTGTTCAAAGATCATAAGAGCCTCCAATATGTGTTTACCCATAAAGAGTTGAATCTTCATCAGAGGAGATGGCTTGAATTCCTTAAGGACTATGACATGAACGTGATTTACCAACCTGGTAAGGCCAATGTAGTGTCTAATGCTCTCAGCAGGATGTCTATGGGTAGTGAAGCACATGTTGAGAAATAAAGGAAAGAGCTAGCCATATATGTTCGCCGGCTTGCTTGCTTAGGAGTTTTCCTTAAAGACACATCAGATAGTGGGGTGATAGTTCATAATGGATTAGAATCTTCATTGGTAACGGAGTTTAAGGAAAAATAGGATAGTGATCCTATATTACTTCAGTTGAAAGGTGTAGTTCACTAGCAGTAAGTTGAGGTTTTCTCCCAAGGGGGAGATGGTGTGCTTCGTTACTAGGGTCGCTTATGTGTTCCTAATGTGGGTGAGATGAAGCAGCAGATCCTTACAGAAGCTCATAACTCAAGGTATTCCATTCATCCAGGTGACACAAAGATGTACCGTGATATACGGGAAGTCTTTTGGTGGAACGACATGAAGAGGAACATAGCAGACTTTGTGGCTAAGTGTCCTAACTGTCAACAGGTTAAGGTAGAACATCAGAAACTAGGAGGTATGACTCAAGAGATTAACATTCCTTCATGGAAGTGGGAAGTAATAAACATGGACTTTATTACATGTTTACCTCGTACTCGCAGACAACATGACTCCATTTGGATTATAGTAAACAGAGTCACTTAGTCTGCTCACTTCTTGACTGTCAAGACTACATATTCAGTGGAGGACTACGCCAAACTCTACATCAATGAGATAGTCAGGTTACATGAGTTACCTTGTCTATCATCTCAGATAGAGGTCCTCATTTTTGAAATCATTTCATAAAGGTCTTGGTACTAAGGTGAATATCAGTACAATATTTCATCCACAGATAGATTACCAAGCAGAGCGTACCATTCAAATCTTAGAGGACATGTTGAGAGCTTGTGTGATCGCTTTCAAGGGTAGTTGGGAGGATCACCTACCTCTCATAGAGTTCGCTTGTCATAATAGCTTCCATTCCAGCATTCAGATGGCCCCATATGAGGCACTATATGGGCGTACATACAGGTCCCTAATTGGTTGGTTTGAAGTAGGTGAAGTTCATTGGGCCAGATTCGATTCATGAGGCTATGGAGAAATTTCAACTCATCAGAGATAGACTAAACACAGACCAGAGTCGTCAGAAGTCCTATGCAGATGTGAGGAGAATGGACTTAGAGTTTGAAATCGATGATTGGGGTTTCCTGAAGGTATCACCTATGAAGGGGGTAATGAGATTTGGCAAGAAAGGGAAGCTCAGTCCTAGATATGTAGGTCCTTATAGAATCGTGAAAAGGGTTGGTAATGTGGCTTGTGAGTAAGAGTTGTCAGCAGAACTAGTAAGGGTTCATCCCTTTTTTCACATTTCCTTGTTAAAGAAGTGTGTGGGTGATCCGGCATCGATAGTACCATTATAGAGTGTGGCTGTGAAGGATAGTCTCAGTTATGAAGAGGTGCCAATTGAGATTATTGACCGTCAGGTTCGTAGGTTGATAAATAAAGAAGTCTCTTCAGTAAAGGTTTTGTGGAGGAGTCAGTCTGTAGAGGGAAGCAAAAGCAGCCATGATGGCCAAGTATCCTCACCTCTTTCCTTTCGATTCGGATTCAACTTGAGTTAATAGTTCCTCTCCAGTCTCTCAGGTTACTCTTGCATAAATTCAGTCTCAGTATCTTGTTCCTTCATTTGTCCTTGCATTTCGGTATATTTGCATGTTATTGGAACTCAATTCAGTTAGATATCAGTTTCTAGTACTTAGTGGTAGGGATTACAGTTCCTTCCCTCCATACTCCACTTCGCTAGACTTCATTTGAGGACGAATGCTCCCAAGGGGGAGATACTGTAACATCTCAGAACCTATCTAAGTCCTAACATCAGAAAAAGGTGAACCACAGAAGGGTTCACGATCCGTAAACAGGACCAGGACCCGTCACACTTGTCGTTGTTCACACCCAGCCGCATGTGGTACACCATAGAGCCCTCCACGAGTCGTGGTCCCACTGACGAGCCATGGATGGGTCCGTCGACTGATCCAGTAGACCCCACTAGCCAAAGTGAAGAACCACGTTGTCCTTCACAACCCGTGGTCCTTCACATGGTCCATGAAGTTGACCGTAGACGGGAGTACCAAGAAACAGTAGCACTGGCCATGAATCACGACCCACTTGACGGGTCGTGGTCCCTTAGATGGTCCATAAGTGGCGGCCTTGTGGGTGGCCTTCATCAACTTTTAAGTTAGGAACATTTTAGTCTTTTCTCCTATGCATTGGGAATTTAAATAACGTCATTTAACACCTAAACTAAGCCGTTTTACTCAGTATTAACCTAAAAATCTAGTCAGAACATACCCAAAACCTTTATTCTCCAAAAAAAATCACCCGAATTAGAGTAAAAAGTAGAGGAAAGTCAATTATCCCTCTCAAGAACACGCATGAGGTTTTCTTCAAGTTCAGCCTCGAAATCCAAAGTATTTCTCCGTAGATTTCATCACCAGGTATGTGGGATTGTACTAGTGGGTTCCTTTTATCCACTAGGTCCCTAGAATTCAGTCAGTTCCTTGAATCTCCATATCTTGTTTAGACCTAGGGTTCGTAAAACCTTGGATAATTGTTGCGATTTAGCTATTGTAGTATACTTAATCGAAATAGCATGTTTCCTGGAAAGTTTTCTTGATGCCTTGTATAAAACTCAGAACCCCATTTTGTATAAATTCTCTTAGTTCATGAATTATACTTGCTAGGTCAGTTAAACAATTAATCATGTCTCAGATTTGCATGTTAGTATTTTGATCTATTCAGTATTTAAGTTACATTTGTGTCATATACATATTCAGTTGGGAGTAGACTTAGCAGTTAGTTGGACTAGGGTTCAGCATACCCTCATTATCCCAGAACTACGTGCCCCCGTAGGATTATAAGTCCCCTCTATTAGGCATCAAATTTACTGATCACGTAAGTCATACCTTTATACCCCTGGCAAAGTATATTGGGTTCTCTCGATGGGGCGCATTTATTAGACTCCACGTTTAGCTCACGTGGTTTATGTCGGTCAATAGTAGCTCCCATAGTCAGACTCTTAGTGCATTTGACCAGGTTTTCAATATATACTTTAGCATTCAGTTCAGCATGTTATGTTTATGATTAGTACTTGGTCATTGCATTCAGCTTAGCTTTTCAGAAGTATTTATATTCTTGCTCAGTTTATGTCGTTGCTCAGTTATGCTTTGTTCAGGTTATATATATATTTTTTAGCTTAGTATCTATATCTTGCATGCTCACTACATTCCAAGTACAAACACATATTGTGCGCTACATCCTTTCATGATGTAGGTTCAAGTACTCAACATCTCGATCACGCTTATATCGATTCTTAGTCTGACCTCATCAGCTTCAGTGGTGAGTCATCATACTTTGAGGATAATAGGCATGCTTTCATTTTAGTCTTGTTATTCAGTTTTAAGTTTTGTTAGAGTTATCAGGGGGCATGTCCCATATTGTAACATCTCATAACCTATCTAAGGCCCAACAACATAAAAAAGTGTACTACAGAAGGGTTCACGGGTCATGAACAAGACCACGACCCGTCACCCTCGTCGTGGTTCACACTCAGCCGCATGTGGTGGACCACAAAGCCCTCCACGGGCCGTGATCCCAGTGACGAGCCGTGGATGGTCTCATCGGCCTATCATGCATACCCCCTAGCCAAAGTGAAGAACCATGTTGGCCTTCACAGCTCGTGGTCCTTCACACGGTCTGTGAAGTAGACCGCAGATAGGATTACCAAGAAAAGTAGCACTGACCCATTAACCATGACCCACTTGATGGGTCGTGGTCCCTTAGAACGTCTGTTAGTGACCTCGTGGGTGTCCTTCATCATATTTTAAGTCAGGGTCTTTTTGGTATTTTCCCCTATGCATTGGGCTTTTAAACTACATCTTTTAACACCTAAACTACGTCGTTTTACTTAGTCTTAACCTAATAATATAGTGAGAACCTACCCAAACCCTTTATTCTCCAAAAAAATCACCCAAATTAGAGCAAAAGGTAGAGGAAAGTCAACCAGCCCTCTCAAGAAAACCCACGAAGTTTTCTTCAAGCTCAGCCCCAAAATCCAAAGTATTTCTTCGTAGATTTCTTCACCGGGTATGTGGGATTTCACTAGTGGGTTCCTTTCATCCACTAGGTCCCTAGAATCGAGTTAGCTCCTTGATTCTCCATATTTTGTTTAGACCAAGGGTTTGTAAAACCTTGGATAATTGTTGTGATTTAGTTGTTGTAGTACCCTTAATCGAAATAACTTGTTACCTGGAAAGTTTGCTCGATTCCTTGTATAAAACTCAGAACCCTAGTTTGTATAAATTCTCTTAGTTCATAAATTATACTTGCTAGGTCAGTTAAACAGATGATCATGTCTCAGATTTGCATGTTAGTATTTTGAGCTATTCAGTATTTCAGTAACATTTGTGTCATATACATATTCAGTTGGGAATAAACTAAGCACCGAGTTGGAGTAGGGTTCAGCATATCCTCATAGTCCCTGAACTACATGCCCTGGTAGTATTATAAGTCCCCTCTGTTGGGCATTAGATTTAGTGATCACGCTAGTCCTGCCTTTATACCTCTGGCAAGGTATATTGGGTCCTCTCGATAGGGCGTATACATCGGACTTCATGTTTAGCTCACGTGATTTATGTCGGTTAATAGTATCTCCCACAGTCAAACTCTTAGTGTATTTGACCAGGTTTTCAGTATATACTTCAACATTCAGTTCAATATGTTATGTTCATGATTAGTACTTGGTCATTGCATTCAATTTAGCTTTGCAGTTATGATTCAGTATTTATATTCTTGCGTAGTTTATGTCATTGCTCAGTTATGCTTTGCTCAGCTTAGTATCTATATCCTGCATGCTTATTACATTCCAAGTACTGACGCATACTCTGCACTGCATCCTTTGATGATATAGGTTTAGGTACTCAGCATCCAGATTATGCTTAGATCGATTCTCGGTCTGACTTCAGCAGCTTCAGTGGTGAGCCCTCATACTTCGAGGACAATAGACATGCTTTCATTTAAGCCTTGTTATTTAATTTTCAGTTTTTTAGGGTTAGCTATGGGCATGTCCCAGCAACTCAATTCAGTTAGAGGCTTTTCAGACATAGTAGCAGATGCAGATGGAGTTGTTTAGTGGTATTTTAGTCATCACTAGAATTTCATTATATACTTATATATTCAGACTAGTTGTGTTTTTCCCACTTTCAGTTTTCTATTGTTTTAGCTTCCGCATAGTACTTGTCTTATTCAATTATTCTCAGTATGCTTGATATATGCCAGACACAGGGTTAGTTTGGGGTCACTAGTGATCCTAGGGTCCCATGTTACATCAAGGGGTAGCCTTGGGGAGTGACAAGTACCTTATAGACCTGTGGAACAATGTTTTCTCTCTTTGCTATTTCTTCCTTAATTCTAATTACATCAAGAATGATTAGAAAAAATTGATATCCAAAAACACAAAACTAATTCAATATAAATTCATAAAAGATAAAAATTTATAGATCATTGAATAAATTACTAACGTAAGTTGTCGGAAAAAGTGATTAAAAAGGCGAAAAGCCCACAAAAAGTACACATGAACCATTAAACTATCATGGTTGTGATCAAGTTTTTTAAGTATTGAGCAGTTGAAATAGTTTTCTTTTGCCATGTTGAATGGAGGAAAAAACTACAAGGAAATTATTATTTTGTTTCATTATTTTTTTTGTGAAGATCCAAAGTAGACTTCTAAGGAATTGACGAAGTTCAATAGAAATTAGGGATGAAATTTGTCGCAAAGAAGAAGATACAACACCGGCTATGATTTACCTAGTTTTTATAGGTAGTGCCAGAAGAGACTAAACTGAAGCGATACAACAGACTGAAGAGACACAAGAGTTGAAGAAGCAGTTTAAATGTAAAAATAAAATAGGGGTAAAAGACATAGAAGTATAAAGGAAAACATAAAAGTAAAATTGCAAAATTATAAGTGTGCCACGTAGGCACACGTAGGATTCTCTTTTATTTATCTATATCTATCTATCTATATCTATATTACCTTAAAAGCATGAACTACTAACTTGAATGTTAAATTACTATAATATCCCTAACTTAGGTTGTGACTTTTTCGATGTGTTGTGACTTTTTCGAGAAGTTGTGACTTTTTTTAAAGGGTTGTGATTTTTCGATGAGTTGTAACTTTTCCAAGGAATTGTGAGTTTTCCAAAGAGTTGTGACTTTTTCACTAAGATATGACTTTTAAAAGGGTGACTTCTCAGAAAGGTTTATGACATTTCAGATAAGACACAAAAAATATTTGTTCATACTACCATTTGTTGACTATAAATAGAGGAGCTTCCTCTCATTTTTCAATCACAATTTTTTTTTTAAGCTTCTACACTTCTTATTCTTGCATTTTAAAATTTTCGTGTGATTTATCGTCGTTGACTTAGTTCGAAGTTTAGCGGAATATGACGTACCACTCTTCTGATGAAGTAAATCGTTCTATCCTAAGAGAGTATATTCATTAACCTCAAGTACTTGAAAAAATAATTCTTATGATATAATAATTATATTTCTTGCTTAATTCATACATTAGTATGTAATGCTCCAATATATGAAGGTAACATGATATAGTCTAAATTCATTTGTTTTTGTTTACAATTTCTCTTCTAATGTAGATATATGATTCTGAATATCTTTTTCAAAAATTATTAAGCTTCTCAAGAGTAAGAGAATTGTCACGATTTGTTTTTTTGATGCTCAATAATTTTTACTATACAAACATTGCCCTTTTGTTTTATTGATTTACTATTTCTTAATATTTTAGTAATTTAGATGAAGAAAAATTCATATGACTTGTAATAACGTCAATTGAAGTTTATATTAGTTTAATTTTAATCAAAATTTAATATTTAATTATTGTGAGATAAATATTTCCATTAATGCAAATCTATTTGTCTATCTATATTCATCTCACGACAAATGTGAAAATATGTGAATATATATGAATCATTTAAAATTTAACATTTACAAAAGAAATTTTATATTCAGTAATATGGAATAAACATTTTCATTTTGTCCCTACACTAAATTAAAATATAATAACTATTAAAAAATAGTAACATTAATTAAATGTCCTATTTATTTATGCAAGTATAAAATTTATTACAAATTCAGCTATTGCAAATTAATTCTTTAGTTATAACATTATAAATTCTCTTAGTAATTACTAATTATTGTGAACGTTATTCACACTCTTTTACATTCTTTAGTAATAATATTATGAATCCTCATAGTTGTTACATTAATTATATCTATCTTTCATCTTTCCTTATATTAACTTTTGACCTATAATTTTTCATAATATTATACCTCCCCTATATATGTGATAATATGTTGTTTTTTTTTTCCTTGGACGAATCGTGCTTGGTTGAATAAATTGAAAACCGTTTACAAGAAGATGAACTATATCTTTGTTGGGTGTAAGATGTAATGACCCGGAATGTCATTTTTATTTTTATTTTCTGTAAAATTTCCATCTCGTCTCTCATGATAGTTTCCCCGAGTCATTTTTTATTAGTCGGTGAAGTTGATATAAAAAATTTGAACTATTTGATAACTACAATTATTTAATTGACATATATTTATTAAACAATTAATTTTTATTAGTTGGTGATTAATGAAACAAGTGGTGTAGTTTATTTAATACCACTTAACCCATGTAAAATAATAAAACCAGAATTAAATAAGGTGGTGCGTATTTATTTTAGTCACAACAAGAAAGAGAGAAACCCTACGACAATTTCCGAAGAAGAGGCGACAGTGCTTTCAGGTTTTTACCTATCAACTATTCCTTCTTATTCGTAATATTAGTTGATAGGAGTATGAATATTAGTCATAATTAAATGGATTGGTTGAAGGGTGGGATCATCCTCGTGTTCCGATTGTACACATTTTAGTCGGCTATTTGGTCTATATACTTCTTAGCAACCGTAAGATGTAATAAAGTGTGTTGTTTGCTACAGGTATTTCTTTATTTTTAGTTTCTTCCTTATGCTTAAAGCTGTGACTATGTCCGGCTAAAGAAATTTATCTATGCCGGAAAACTAGCTTCTCTCTTATATACACCATGAACGGATCTAAGCTTTATTTAAATACAGAAGAATTTTAGGATGGCTTCTTGACTTGGTTCCAAGATGGTGGTACAGTCGGAATTAGTACTACTTTTTTTGGCTTTGTCTTAGTGACTCCGTCTGATAAGCCGTGGTCTTTAGCCCGAAAAGAGTTGTTATAAAGGGCGCCGTCATACCCGGTTAGAACTATCAGACACATGGGCTCAATAAAAGTATGTATTAACGTTCTGACAGGCCCCTTGCTTGGGTAAAATAATTAAACCATGCAGTCATCAAAGCTATATAAAAATTCTTGTGTATTTTTATTCTTATGTAGTTGGACTACCTCTAAGGATATCAAATTGCTTGATCTATGACTGGGTTTATATGTTAAAGTCATTGGCGAACATATTAGTTCTCTTGATAAAAAATTAGATAATCTTACAACTCTGATTACTCAAATAAATGATAAATTGTTATATGCAAAGCATGTTTCTGATCAAGCTTTTACGTCAAAAAGCCTGATGTCTCTATTCAAAGGCCTCCTGAGATTCAAGATTTTATTCTTAGACCCCTTCATGATTTTGAAAGTCTTTTGGATAAAAAGTTTGCAGAATTTGGGGAAAAGTGCAAAGCCGATGAGTCTCGCTGAAGATTTTGCAGACGAAATGGAAGCCACTTTCGATTTTAAGAAACAAGTGGAAATGGAAGTTAATAAACTTCATGGGTATCCAAAGAAAAATAGTACATATGCTAGAAAACCTAGTATGCAAACATACTACTATCCCAGG
>JAJOOO010030415.1:0-23056 GCA_029582685.1 Solanum piurae
AATATATATATATATATATATATATATATATATATATATATATATATATATATATATATATTCGTCTGATACACTTATAATTATACAAATACATATCTTATTATACAAATTATAATGTATAAATGAATTTATACAAAACTGAGCAATTTGTATAAAATTGGATGTATCTAGCGAATTATACAAATCAAAAGCTCCACAGCAAACATAAAATTTGCTATGGAGCGCAATTATACAAACTATAGTTATAACATACAAATATGATTTTTATATTTGCTATAGGTGAAAGTTGCTCTTTAAAGAAAAAGAGGTTTAAATAAAGATAAAAATAAATAAGTTGAAGTGTTTACCTGCCAATCGGAGAGTTCTTCGGTGATGGTATTTTCTTGTCGAATAGTTTCACATTGAAGTTCACTAAATCGAGTAAGCTGATTTAGAGATAAGTCCGCAAGATCACCGTTACGAAATCCATTGAGAATATTAGTTATGTGAGTTTCTAAATGAATTCCGCATTCAGAATATATAATATGAAAAGCAGTAGTAGGTCTCCAACCAGCAATCCAATACAAAGACCTCTCAAGAGAATTAGACCATGATGCACTAAAAATATAAAGTATATCATTTTTGGCTGCTAAGGACTTAACTCGATAATATTCATTAATATGTGAAGTAACTTTTTGGATTAATAATTTTGTGTGTTGTTCTTCTTGATTTGTAGTACAAGATTTTGGTGCTTTGGTCATTTGTTGTACTAATTCACGAAGATGTTCATGCCATTCTTCATGGAATTTTTGAAAACTTGTCATTTTTTTATACCTTTTTGTTTTGATTAGATTGAGGTTTAATTTTTGTGTGGGTTATTGATTTATAGGCCTTGAGAAATGGAGATTGTATACATTTTCTTTTGGAACTTGGAAGATTTATAACGTCTGATAAAATTAAATGTATTTTCATGACGAAAGAAGTGACCTAACGTTTTCATGAAAATATCTTGTCAATTTACTTTTTTTCTTTTGTCATCTTCCTCTCATCGTTGCTCAACTTCACCCCTTCCCCCTAATTTTTACTTTACTTATCACAGTTTAACTTTAACTTGACATGTTCATTAAAAAATAAATAATATTAATATAAATATTGTATCAAATTATCACCTATTAAATTATATCTAGAAAAATAATTTAAAAAATAAGTATTTAATATCACTATAATAAAAATAACTTTTAGCGGCAATAATTATAAACATTAATAAAGGATGCTAAAGTCTTTACTATCGTTAGTTAAGTGCCTTAGAACCAATGTCGCTAAAGGCATAAGGGACATATACAAAGAGTGCTTATTGCCGTTAATTAATTATCGCTAATGGTCATTTTTGATGTAATGTGTTGAGGGTAAAATATGGGAAATTTTTTTGTTTTTCATGATACGTAAAGTGACAAGTAAAAATCAAAATTTATTTAAAAAGTAAGTGACGAGTAAAAATGAACGAAATTGAAGTATTTATTAAATAGTATTTCAGTCTATCTCTTTTTAAGTCTTATCTATTTATAATTATATAGTTTATTTATAGTGCGGATAGAAGCCTTTTTTCTTCTTAAAACCACCGCTTGAACAACAGGATATAGTTATTATTACGTACGAGTCCATTTTAAGTTTTAAAATTATGATTCAATTTTAAATTTTAACTGTCTCTCCGTTTTGAGATTTTTGTTAGGATCCAAATAATTAGACATAGTTGAATCTCATTAAAATTTTATGTTATTTTTTTTTATTATTATTTGTGATTATTGTTGAATAATCAACGATATTTCCGTAACACTTTTCAATGTGACTTATTGGTGAAAAAATTGCTTTGTATTTAAGTAGATGAACTCATCATACGACAGCCAAAAAGATAATATCAAAGGAAAATACCAATAAACAAATCGGTAGTTCCTACACAAAATATCCATAATAAATAATGGACTGCAAAGCTATTGACGCAGAGCCGAAACTAAGATTTTAATATACAAATACTATTTAAATAAAATCTATTGAATTTGACTTGAATCAATATGCAGACTACTAGTTTCATTTCTAAGAAAGTTATTATTTTTCATTTAGTAGAAGAATTAATAGATAAAAAAATATATAGCCAAGAGAAAAATGATTTATTAGCAATAATAATGAAGATCGATATCTTAAATAGCAACTTATTATTTGCACTAATAATTAAGATAATGTCTTCGTAAATCCTCCAATTCAATGTGTGTGATTTCTAGTGGGTCTAAAATGAACGAATGTTTCAAATTTAAAAAAAAGTATTAATTAAAAAAAATAATCAAAAGTTTAGCCTATAATCAGATGGTAACATTCGCTATCTCTAATTTTAAGGACAGTTTGGAAATACTTCAAAAGGTAATATTGACAGAAAATTGTCACAAAATGGAAGTATCCTCCAATTTTAAAAACAAGACACCCCTACAAAGAAATTAGAAATCACAATCCAAAAACTAAAACACATAGCAAGAGCAAGCACTTCCATTTTCGACTGAAAAACGCTCGGTTTAACCAGACATAAGAACCACCACCATACTGGTTAAAGCAAACGTTCAAAAGAAAAAGGCTCATGTACATGACCACTTTTAGGACCCCAAGACTTTCCCCCATTCTTGCAGTTTATTTCTTTCCACGAAGTTTCGCACCAAGAGCTCTCTCCAGCTTAGAAATTATCTGTTGGTTTGGAATTGCCTTTCCAGACTCATACTCCTGAATGATCTGTGGTTTTTCGTTTATCAACTGCACAACAAAGGGATTGCCAGAATTATATTGATACAATGAATTAAGCCTCTCTCTTGAATCTATCTATATATAGATGATTGCTTTATTTTTTAAAAAAAGAGGGGGCAAGAGCAGGGAGAGCGCGAGAGAGAGAGATACTTGGGCAAGTTGAGACTGAGTAAGCTTCTTATCCTGTCGAGCTTGCATAATGGCTTTCTTCAGTTCAGTAGGTACCTTTTGATCTGAGAACAAAAACAAAAAGTAACACCCGACGTCATCACCAAAAGATAAAATGCCTGGGTTTTTTCCACTGGCAAACCATTTGGTATTTGCCTGAAGGAGAAACCTTTAAAAGGCACCTGCTTGTCAAGTCAGGATGTAAGCATGACTTGGACTCACAGAGCAGAAAACAGCTCTTTTTTTTTTTTTGATAATCGAGAAATTCCTAGAGCTAGTGGCGCATGGTTCAAATTGCGGTGGATAATAGATCAGAGTAAAGAAAAGCTCTCTAACCACATTGTATTATAGAAGTGTTTCTAGTTATAATATCAACTCAAACTTACGTGACAGATTCTCAGTATCTTCATCTAGCTTTCTCGTGTTCAAAGTTGTACTACTAGAGGCAGCCTTGTTTGACCCAGCAGTAGCTGCATCAGAAAATAGATTTCATGAGCGCAAAACATTTTTCTCATTTTTACAACTAAAGGATCAATGTCAACCAAAAAAAATACCACACCAATAATGAAGTTTTACACCGTCTAGCAATTGGTAAAAACATAGAACATATAGAGAGATATCATTCTACATAAAAGTAGGTGCGTTCCAACATTAACAAGTCATTTCCTTCCCAACCCTGACTGCCCTCAACATGCAATGACAAAGCGATGTGCATATCACTCAGGACCTAGCAGTTTCCACTTCCCACTTACCAATATCAAAATTCAGATTACTAATCTCTCTTGGCAAACAAAGTAGAAAAGAAAAATGCACATAAAAGAAACTTGGAGCCTCCCTTTCCTAATGTTAAAATAGAGAAGAAAAAAGAAGGGAGAATTTGGCTTAATTGGTAGAAGACAATATACAATAATCCTTATATAGGATTTTAGGCTACTAACAGCGAATCTGGACCACACGAAGCAGATAATTTATAAATAAGAAAATCTACCCGCACATTGAAATTTCTATTTGTCACAAAACCAAAACCAGGAAGAGTAAGTTTTGCTATTAACCTAAACACACAAAATGAATCTAGACAATATTAACTTCTTTAATTAATTAAATATAAGTATGCTCTCTAAAGGTTTAAGCTTTATGAGATATAAACTCACTTGCCCCAAATGTATAGTTTAGAGCTGAAAATCTGGAGTAACAGCCTTGGAACCTTGGTCCAAATCCCATTAGAGGCAACAGTCATTTGTTTCTTCAGGAAAAGCAAAATAAAAACCCTACAGACACTCATTGCAGACCAATGATAGTATAATACTATACATGACTGCCATAATTGAAACTAACTATGCCTCATACATAACCAACCCCTTAAACTTTCCAAGATATTCCACTTAGACATTTGAACTAAGTCATGTTCTAATTAGACACTTTCGATTCAAATTTTCTTTTTTTTGCGGATATTCCACTTAGACATTTGAAATAAGTCATGTTCCAATTAGACACTTTCGATTCAAATTTTCTTTTTTTGCGTGTGTTCTCATTCGTCTATTAGATGGCTAAACTACATCAATTATGTCACTTCCTTCACATCTATAAAACCACAGACATTGAGGTTGATGGATATCATTAAAAATGATATGATATATTTTAAGCCGTTAATTTAACTATCTAATAGACGATTGAGAACACGTGCAAAAAAAAATCAAATCTTTAGTGTTTTATTAGGAGTTGAGTTATTCAACTGTAGCATGACTTAGCTATGTAAACAGGAAACCATAGATAAAGAGGTGTACGTCGAAATTGGCCGTTAACCTGACCGGAAAAATAAAAGCCCTAGTTCATACCAAGCAAAAACGAACGGGAATGAAAAAAGGAGCAGGATACAGTTTAACTCATCGGAAAAAGGTAGTTAGAAAATCAACAAGGCTAAGATGAAAAAAAGGAGCAGGATACTGTATACCTTTTCTGACGGTTTCGATTTCGGCACCGGCGCGACGAGCGGCGTTAACTGCTTTCTCATCTTTCCTTGCGGCAGCGGTCGGTGCTTTCTTGCGAATCACCACCGGCTCCCAATCTTGTGACAATCCAGCCATCTTTTTTTTTCTTTTGAAAAGTATCTCCTTATCACTGCTGTACTGATTGCAGACTGCAATATTCCCGTGAAGAAGAAAGAAATAAGGCTAATTTAGAGAAAAATGACCAAAATAATCCTTAGGGTTGACAAATACAGAGTTTAGATTAGTTCGTTCGGTTCGATTTTGAAAATTATCAATTCTACTTATTAATTATCGATTTAATAACTATAGAATTAAAATATCAATTTAACTAGTTATTGATTCAATTATCGAGTTAACCGTTAAGACTTTATAAGACATTTTTAATAAGAATCACTTGTGTAATTGAAGGTGTAAGGTTCTCTAAATAAATATTGGTTCATTAGATTTGTTTCACGTTAGAGACGAGACTCTATATGGCTTGTATCATGTCGATTTTCATAGTAAATTTCTTACGTATTCATCCTGAAAGCGAGAGCTCTAGATGGTGGGAAAGGAGAATCAACAAGATAGAATGCTCCATCCCAACTAACAATAGTAGGAAGATTCCAGTTCTGAATCTTGTGCTTGACGGTGATCATTTCTAAATGAGTGTTTGAATTAGCTTATTTTAAGTGATTTTTGGCTTTTAAAGCTTTTTTTTAGTTTTAGATTGGCTTTTGACTTCTTCTTTTTGTGTGTCTGGATAACACAAAAAAGTTGATGTTCCCAAGTAAAAAAGTACCAAAAAAAGTCTAAACGAAGAAGAAAAGTGAGTCATATAAATTGAGAGACAGAAGGAATATTTGAATTTTGAATCCTAGTAGGCAACATCTGAAAATAGAAATCTTCACATAGGAAATATGATCTCACTTAGGAATAATTAGCTTGTGATTTATTGGCAAGAGAAGTTTGGTACCCAAACAAATAAAGTTCAAAATTACATCCTTTGAACTTTCAACATGTCTCAAGAAACCAACAATAATAAAGGTATAAAGGTATTCAAGGTTTAAATTGTTTTTTGCATGCTCTGATCTTTACCATCCACTTTTCCGCGCACTTCAATTATTTCATCAAGTACCTTCTACGTCTCAGCTCCTAGAGTCACAGGCACCAGTAAACACTGCCAACCAAGACTTAGATGAATAAGAAGAGATCACTTGGCTGTTTTTTATGATCCACCTTGACATAATTTCTTGACGGGCGTCTCATTTGTCAAATAAGATTACACTATTTTTCTGCAAAATAGGGTGAGGAAAGATTAAAAATAACTAATATCAACCAAGACATTCAGGGTCCCTACAAGCAGCAACTAATAGTTCAAGATCTACCAAGCTGAAAAACAACAAATATAGTTTAACCACATGATATCTAGAGAAGATATCGAAAAATATGATTTGATCGGTTAAGTGAAGTTGCTTCAGAGCTCAAAAGGTGCTTACCAGCTTCACATATTATGTCGTTACAAAGTTGAGATACATACAGATAAAAACTGAGGTGTTGCTTAATTCTGATATGAGGTTGGTTTACTAATTACCAAAGCATAAACATGTATGCCATATTCAAAGAATCAAGTAACAAGCAAAAGGGCAAAAAGGTTTTGCAGTGCGATTACAAGGTATATAGTGAACTCTTACAAGAGTAAAACGAGAGAGAATTAGAATCCTAACATATAAAGTTCAAGCAGACAACATTAGTATATATGTCTAAACCGTTACATAATTGCCTTGTCATATTTAGAAGCAAGATAGTGTTGATCAAGAATATAAGGTCCAGAATCTCAAAAAGCACTATGCTGGAAATCAAGCTACATATATCAAGTTTGCTAGATTGGCCTCAATGCTGACAAAACCAAATAGTGATTCTCCAAACAAAGTAATCAGAGACATAAAATAACTTCGCACATGCACGGGATAAAACAAAGGTGGGGAAAAAACAAAATGAAACACATTGCAGAACCAGTTCCATATTGGACCCAGTGTCAGCAAAGGGTAAGGTGAAAATATATATATACAACAGTTACTTACCAGGAAAATATCTGGTCCTTCTCTTCAACCAACCTGAATGCCATTTATTGTGGTGCAGCGGCAATGAAGCATGTGCCATCGAAATCAAATCTGTAGCCAAGATTTGCTCACGAATATTTTGTAGAAGCTTAAAAGAACTCCTTCAGCCAGCAATCGAAGATATAAAAAGTAAAATTCTACTGTCAAGTTACAAACGTCAACACTCAACCAAACAATCAGGCTATCTGGTTGCCAACACCAGGGGAGGAGCCCCTAGATAATCTCACCAGTAATCATTCTCGTTGGAGTCTAGTTCCCATACAACCAAACCAATTGAAAAGGTAATTAGCTCATGAAATTGGGTTAAACAAATTAAAGATCAAGTTCTAGTTTTTGTGCCAATTTCAGGATAACCAAACAGAAGATTTAGATTTGAAAAAGCCTATTCTATTCCAATCCCTCAATTATCAGATCAAGAATTAAAACCACATCATTTCAGGTCTCAATATTCAAATATTTCCCCATATGCTACCTCAGTAATTACTAGTTTCCTCCTCCCCAGAATCCAAGTCATCACTACTTGATTCGTCAGTATCCTCAAATTCAAATTCGCTTAAAGATTGTTTGTCATCAGAACAATAATCATCAATTTGAGGTAACTCAAGATCCGAGGAAATAGATTCGCCTGCTGAATAGTTCTCCTCTCCTATTTCGTCATTTCTTTTTTCAGTTGTGCTTCCTGAATCATCAAGGATGGAGTAAGAACTCCGATTATTTGGGTCATCGTATAGGGCAACATGTCTATAGTAGAGTGCAAGTTCCTTCTCAGCAATGGCAATGAAATGTCTCACAGACTCTAGCGATTGCTCATATTTGGATTTTTCCAACGCCTGAAGAAAGAGAATTGACTAGTAATTCATACCATGGTTGATGCAAAAATAGATAAAACAAAGATATAGGTAAAATATGACAGAATCAACAGTATTAAAAGTCAAATCCTTTAGTGTAGTGAACTGATTCCAAAAAAAAATAGCATTAAACATGTGAGAAACAGAGTATGAGACTAATAAAGGTATGTGAGGGCAAAAATGGTAGGTTAAATATCCAAAAGCCATTTGCAAAAAGAAGATCGTTACTATGTTTTGTTGAATACAAAGTGACAGATATCTTTGTTATCTCACCGAGTGAAATAAACGACATTTTGGTATACATTCCTAAGAATGAAGATGTAAAGCTGACAATATTTAGTTTCAGTTTCGAACTAAAAAACCATCAATGGATTAAAATAGTGCAAACAAATTGCAAAAATCAACCAATCTTTTCGTATAATTTTATGACAAATGAAGCAGTAAAGAAGGTCGATGGAAAAAGATGAAATTGCAAACTGCAATGGGGTATATATGGTGCAACAAAGGGTCTTGTTCTTTTGGGAGGTAGAGTGAATAACACAAGTCACAAAAGGGTAGTAGAGTGTTTTCTTTAAAGATAACCGTGGTGTCTAGGCCGGCTTTCGCGCACCTCGACTAATTCCACCTCCCACCAGCAACAAGTATCCGGTAACTCTGTCAATAGAGAAAATGAAGGACCCACGCAAATAGACTAAGTAGCACGTCAACCGCAGAAGAATGATTGTGGAAGTTGGTAGCAATGATTAGAAGTTGATGGTAGAAGACTTGAGAAAGTGAATTTTGCATGAATCCATGACGAGAAGCAATTACTTGGTTATTATAGAAAATTAGCTCTAACAAACTTACCCTCTTCTTCGACAGTGTATCAATAGGATACATAATTTCAGGCTGCACATATTCCCTTCCTCGGTAAAAAACAATGGTATCATTTGCAATTATGTGAATCGGGATGCCACCACTCAGTCTTGCAATTTCATCAACATATTCTTGAATTTGACCAGGTTTGCAGGGTTTGCATATGACTTTGACAGTTTCATGCCTTTTCCAATGTAGATGCATATTAAGAATAACACCTCCAAAGACACCCCTTTTGCCAATTGGCACATAATTAGACTTTTTTTGTGCCATCTTTTTAATATAGAATCGTTCTTCACCTGTGAGAAAGTGCGGCTTAACCTCAGGACCTTGAACTTTGGAAACCTCATATCGCTTTAGTCTCTCAATTAGCATGGATTCTTTGACTTTTGCCTGACCCAAAGCCAACACATGTCAGCTTTTGTTAAAATGAAAAAATTACATGAGGTTTTGTATAGCAGTAAAGGAAAATGCAAATAAAACAAATCTTAGCTTCTATAAACATAAATATAGGATGAACACACTGAATTCTTCAAACCCCTAAACCAGGAAAAGGTTAAGATAGCTACAACAATTAACTACGAAATGGCATCGATGTCTCAGTGAGGCAGTAATCACGCATACAGGACTTGTTGTAACTTGGTTTCAGCAGATGACACAAAAATCGAAAGTAATTCGAAAGCACAAAGGCTCTTTTCTTTCTCCAGTCTCCAGTATTTCCAAGACAGAAATCGTACACAAAATGGATCTTTTTTGCAATAACTACTAAGATTAAGCTCCAACAACCACAGCCAAGAAGAGAAGGAAAAAGACAAACGCAGGATCAATAATGCTTTTCCAATCTCACTCTAATTTCCAAGTACCAAATGAGAAACTGTAATATAAAAGGTTCCTCAATAAATTTAACAATGACAACAGAAAACACATGAATATGTCTAATTTGTCATTTTCATTCGGCTTCCTTCTAATTTCTTGTCAACCAAATTGAAGAAAACAGGTTGAAGCTCACTCCCAAGTGCTTCAATTCAGCTCATCTTAATATTATTGCAGATTATTAAGCTAATATAATGACAACAATCATACAGGTTCAGAAGGAACGGGATGGATATTGAGAAATGATACAGTCGAGACCAAATAATTCGGGATTGAGCCATAGTTTCAGTAGCTGCAGTGGTATTTGTAAAAACAAGAATTACGCATCAATCTCAAACAAGTTGGGATCAGCTATATGAATCCTCAGTAGTAGCAGTAGCATTATTGGCCAAAAAAAAAAACAATCATGGGCTCCTAAAAGTGAAAAAGAAAAATCTTTATCTCACATTTTCAATCTTCTGTTTGATTCTTTCTTCAGCAGTGTCAAACTTCTGCTTCTTCTTCTTCCCCTGAACACCAAGTCTTCTGGGATCTCTCTTGTTGGCAGCTTTTCTCTTCTTCTTCTCCCTCTTCCTTTGCAGCTTCAGCTTCTTCTTTGTCTTCCATTTCTCCGTCTTTGGTGCCTCCACTTCATGTTCCTCAAACTTTAGTTTCCCATCTCTTGTTATCACAAAATCCACTCTTCCATGACTAAAGTTCCTTGATTCCCAACAGGGGTTTTGTGGGATTAACCTATCCTTAAGCACTAACCTTGACAAGTGCAAAAAGTTTTCTGGATTTCCAAGAATTGGTCTGAATATGGAGACAACAGTGTGAGATAATCAAAACTAAATTGGACATACTTAAGTGCCTGTTCGCACGCAACATAAATTAGATTGATTTAAAATTGAAGTTTTGTTTGTACATGCAATTAGATTGCTTAAGTTGTATTTTTTTCTCATAAACATGAAAAATCCACAAACTGTAAGAACTATCAATATTTTCCCAATTCCTATACAAGCTTACCAAATGATCAAATCATAATTCACTAACTAAATATCAAAATATCCAAAGGCACCGCATTGATATATCATATACATATATATAAAGATCCACTAGTCAACAATAGTAGAGTAATAACTATCTCTTTGCGCCAAGCATGAATCTTTTTTTGCAAAATTTAAAATGTTGAATCTTTTAATACAAAATATAAACTTATCAAATCATACTTTTTGGAAACTTGAAGTCATGATCGTATATTCAAAGGCTGATTTGAAATAGTGATTCCACAATCCACATCACATATCCAAATGCTCATTTGAACTAATAATTTCCATATCACATGTTCAAATGCTGATTTGAAATCATGATTCCATATAACATGTCCAATTACCTACTAAGCATAATCAAAACTAACTAGAAAAAAAAAAAAAAAAAAAGTAAAGAAATTTTGAAAAAAATATAAGTTTTACCTGGAAGAGGAGAGAGGCTTGCTAAGTGAAAGTAAGGCAAGTCTTCGAAAACCTTGAAACAGAGGATTTGTCATATGCCGTTCGCCGTGCAATAGGGCCGCCGCTGATGAGCTACTTCACCGCTCACACCAAATTCCTCACATAACTTCAGTCTATACTCTATATGCACCTCAACTATCAAATACCCCCTTTTCCCATCTTAAACATGATAATAATTCAATTAAACAATCAAATAACTTTTTTATTTTATTGCTATTTTAAATAATATTACGTTTGTTTTTATTTTATTGTCTACTTTAAATCTATGGAGTATTATATAACCATGAAAAGATTTGTGTTTTATAATGATTGATTTGATAGGATCGCATTGGACATCATATTTGTGTCTCTCAAGTACCATCTTCAATTAGTTGATTTCGTTATCTTAATGTTTTCTTCTTATTTTGTTTTTATTTATTATTTAATAATTTTATTTTATATATTATCGTACTTTTTCATAAAAGCTCTACCCAATATTTTATTTTTCTTATAGAATTATTATTTAAATTATGAATATATGATATTATGTAATGACCGAAAACAATAAAATAAGTATGAACAAACAAATTGTAACTTGGGAAAAAAGCATACCAAACTTTCATCTACACTATATATTAATGGCATTCTTCTTCCACTCAATCAAAACATACCATCACATAATGGCATTCTTCTTCCCCTCTTTCCTCTTCTTGATTTTTTTCTTACTCCAACAACCACTCTTTTCCACAGCAACTCTACATGGTACCTCTCTCTTTAAATCACACCTCATTACCCAGCTAGACTCTTCTTCCAAGAACAACAATGCCACCCCAACAACCTATTTTGAAGTAACCAAACCTATAAATCTCCCCAAAACCAATCCTTGTTCATATTTAGTCCTTCAACATGACTTTGGTTACACATATGGAAAACCCCCTTTTCTTGCAAACTACACACCCCCTTCAAATTGCCCATCTCAGAAATTTTCCAAGATTGTGTTGGAATGGAAAGCAACTTGTAAAGGGAGGCAATTTGATAGAATTTTTGGGGTTTGGCTTAGTGGGGTTGAGATTTTCAGAAGCTGCACTGCTGAACCAAGGGCTAATGGGATTGTTTGGACTGTCAAGAAGGATATTACAAGGTATTACTCTTTGCTTATGATGAAAAATCAAATTCTTGCTGTTTATATGGGGAATTTAGTTGATAGTACCTATACTGGTGTATACCATGTGGAACTTTTTATTCATTTTTATCCTGCTGAAGAAATGTATAGTGATTATAAGCGAAATTCGGATTATTCGTATGAGGCATTTGATTCTAGGGCTGATTTGATCTTACCTATTTCGAGAAATATGCCGTTGAATGATGGATTGTGGTTTGAGGTTGAGAATTCAACAGATGTTCAGTCAAAAGAGTTTGAAATTCCACAAAATGCTTATAGGGCTGTACTGGAAATTTATGTTTCATATCATGAGAATGATGAGTTTTGGTATAGTAATCCACCGAATGATTATATTCGTGCAAATAACCTTACTGATACACCAGGGAATGGAGCTTTTAGGGAAGTAGTAGTTAGTGTGGATGATGTGGTGGTTGGTGCAGTTTGGCCGTTCACGGTGATCTATACCGGGGGTGTCAATCCTCTCTTGTGGAGACCTATCAGTGGGATCGGATCGTTTGATCTTCCATCGTATGATATTGAAATTACGCCATTTTTAGGGAAGATTTTAGATGGAAATACGCATAAGATTTCATTCAGTGTCACGAATGCTCTTAATGTGTGGTACATTGATGCAAATTTGCATCTTTGGTTGGATGAGAAGAGTATAAAGACAGAAGGGAAGTTATTGAAGTATAGTAGTCTGCCTCTTTCGTTTTCTCTTATGACAAATTTTACAGGCATTGATGGATCTTTCGTCACAAATGCTAGTAGATCAATCACATTGACAGGATGGGTAAAGTCATCCTATGGGAACATCACTACTAAGTCAGCTCAAGGTTTAAGTTATAGTAATTATATGGTGGAGGGAAACGGAGGAAATTTGCAAAATGTGGATCAGATTATTTATTTCAATGAAACTGTTGATGTCGTGATGCCATCGTCATCCGTTCAGTCTCGTGAGTCCTTTAAAAAGTTTCTGCTTCTCTTGCATTCTGACAATGTAGACAAAGGAGATGAAAGCTATGCCTCAATCTCAAATGTTACGTTGGGATTTGATGATAATAGGGTAAAGACTTCCAAGAACGGATCGTCAGCCAGCTCTACTGAAAACATGCAAAAAGCACAGGGACATATTCTTGTGAAGGGCCGATTGGTTGTCAGTGGGGTTGGGAGTACGCAACAAGTCTACAAATACAAGGACAATTCATTCTGCTACTCCAGGAACATAAGCAGCTCAAATTACACAATACATTATGATAAAGTTAGCGATAGTTGCCCCAGAAGCACTTTGTCTCGTTTGCCTTTTAGCTTTGGCAAACTTCGGTCTGTTCCTGCTCGAAGGGTCTCTTTGGCATCTCATTTTGGTGATGTTAAAGATGGTGTCTGACATTGCTCCATTTCATTGTCTTCCACTCCTTCAACATAACAATTCCTCTATGTGAACTGCTGTCAAAAAAGTTATCAACTGTCACAGTCTTCCAATTATGATTGAAAGGCAATACTTCTGCATTGCCTCTTCTGTTTCTTGCGTTTGTTCAGGTTTTCATTTTGTGCAATAAGAGACAAGTTTCAAACAATAGCACCACCTTGGCATTTGTGTTGCTCGGTTTTCCAAGATTAAACCTCACTGAAATTGTCACCAGTGGTTTTCCCTGGGAGAATTATACTTAACATGATATTACATGGATCACTTTGTTGTACTAACAATTAAGTGTCTGAAATTTTATTTGCCTATTTTTGTTCCCTTTTTCTCTCTTGAACAAGAAAATTACGTCATGAAAAACTTGCAATTGTTTTTTTTCCACCCTTCTGCCAGTTCAATGGATTAAGTCCACCTTCCTCATGGAGACAACAACGACAAAATACCTAGGGAAATCCCACTAAGTGGGGTCTGGGAGGGTAGAGTGTACGCAGACCTACCTCGAGGAGGTAGAGAGGTTGTTTCCGAAAGGCCACCGGCTCAAGTGTATTGAACCCAAGTAAAAGAAGAACAAAATAATGAAGAAAGCATAACCATCAATAAGAAAAACAGTGTAAAGTCTAAAAGAAAGAAACAAGAACAACAACAAAATAGTGTGGTAATTGAAATACAGTACACGACATAAGGCAAGAACTACAAGGGTATGATTAGCACTACGACAGGCACTAACAAGCCTATACCTACGCACGACAATACACCACTTCACCCCTACTAACCTTCTACCCTAATATGCGACCTCCACTCCTTCCTATCTGGAGGCATGTCTTCGGTAATATCAAGTTGCGCCATGTCTTGTCTGATCACCTATCCAATACTTCTTCGGCCTACCTCTACCCCTCTGTGTACCCCCTACAACCAGTCGCTCGCACCTCCTCACTGGTGCATCAATGCACTTTCTTTGCACATGCCCAAACCATTTCAATCTCGCTTCCCTCATCTTGTCCGCCACAGAGACCACTCCCACCTTTCTCCTGGAAACCTCATTCCTGATCTTGTCGCTCTTAGTATTCCCACACATCCATCTCAACATTTTCATCTCCACAACATGCATCCTTTGAACATTTCTATACACATATGTTCCTCCTGGGGAATTCATGTTTAGCTTCTAATGATTTGGACATTTCTCTTGAGCATTCACGATTTGGCATCTGAGAAAGGTATGTATGTTTTTCTTCCTATCAGTCAAAGAGACACTAACACTCTGATGTACATTCAGTAATGCTAAAGTTTCTAACTTTATTTTTATTTCTTCTTGCTCTTTCTTTTTTTGGCGGGGTTATGGGGGTGCGCAATATGTTATCTACATTTTTGTCTAGCTTCACAGTTAATTCTGTTAAAAAAGGAAAATGAAAGCAGAAAAAGAATGAATTGGTATTGGAAACTTACAAGATCTGGATAAATTGTAGTTTGGAATGAGGTATCTGAGTTTCAATTAGTTTTCTCAGTACAATTTATTAGTTTTACTGTTGTATTTATTTCCGTTAACATAGTACCATGCAACACATATGATAGTTGCTAGTAGTTTTAAACCGGATGCTGGAGCTTATTGCAAACAGATTGTGATTCATGGTACATCAACTTCTTCCGCAGATTGGGACTTCTCGGTCAAGGCTTTTATGATGAGGTAAGTTAGATTATTTTGTTAGTCAGAAAATTGTGAGTTGTTTGTTCTCTTGGCATCCTCGGTCTAGTGGTCAATAAAGTGGGTGAAAACCTTGGAGTCCAAGGTTCAAATTTAGACAAAAATACACTTAGTGATTTCTTCGTGTTTTGGTAGCTCTGTACCTGGTACAATATCTGTCTTGATAGGAGGTAACAGGTACCCAAGGGAGTGTTTGCGCTTGCTGGTCCGAGCACTGCTGTTATCCAAAAACAAACAAACTGTGAGCTGTTTCCTTCTCTAAAGACTTTGATGTCATATTCTTTCAGGGAATTGTTGGGTAGAGAGGTGAATAGTAGAAATTTACTGAAGATCTCACTTGTGATGCTTTTTCATTTATACATGAAATTTTCCATTTTGAAACCTTATTCATCAATCACAAACTAGTTGGAGATCTGGAATATATTTTGCATACCGAGGCTAAAAGTGAAACTTCAGGCAAGATTCGTGTACTATTTTCGTAGCAACTGTTTAAAGTAAAGGTTGTATAGTTAAGGAAGCTACAACGATTGTACATTATCATATACTGGTAAGTCTTTGAAATTTGCACCCAAGGGTGTGGCCTAATGATTAATGAAGTGGTTGAGAACCCTGAGATCTCAGGTTTAAAACTCAGTGGAGACAAAATACACTCAGGTTCCTTTTTATATATCTCACAGGTTTCTAGTGCAGAAGTTAAGTCAACTAAAAGAAAGTGCCCTGGAACTGTCAAACACCACTTCACAACTATTATGGATTGATGAAAAAGACTTCAGCTGTGATGGATGAGCAAGTAGGAACTGATATCAGCACAGAGGGGATTGTAGATCCTGCTAGCTATATATAGCTTAGATGAGATTAAAAGGTTTGTTACATCGAGTTTCGAATCATGCACCACTAGCTAGTACCCGCGGATTTAATTTCTTGGTTATCCGAAAAACAAGAAAGCCATAACAACACTATTTTTACTAACATATATATACTCAATTTGTTTATCTTACTTTCATTTTTAGTCTGTTTCAAAAAAAAAAATCTATTTTTTTATTTGACAACTCTTTAATTACAACATCTAATGAAATATGACAAGTACTACAAAGTCCAAAATAAAAGAAGATAGAAGAGATCCTCTATTACTATAGCTACAAATTTGCCAACAACAACAAAAATAGTACAGATCTATTATTATAGTAATAGAAAAAAGGATAATATTATCACTGAGCATTACTAGCAGTAGCAGTGTTGGTTAATGGTTATGCATTATTAAGATTAACAAATATTATGATTAGTATCACACATAACCTACGCTAAAAGACAACTGTCGTTTATTCTTCAAGTTGAAGTTGATTAAGCAGTTATTACTTACACATATATTTATATCAATGTCGCTCGAATTCTTTAAAAATATCTATAGTTGTGTATTAAATTCTCCAAAAATTGTTTATCAGGTGCGATTTCAAAAGTAAGAAGTTTATGCAACTTAATTGTATGTTATTTCATGAAAAATATTTTCATTCATACCAAACACGACTTAAATCTTTTGTTAACCCACTATGTTTAGATATCTTTAACCAATATCTTCTTTTACCCTTTGTTTCTTTTTTTCCTTTATATTTTATTTACTTATTTCAATTTGGTTCTTTACAATTTCCATTATCTTAGGAACCCCAACATCACATATGTTTTCTTTTGTAAATACTTTGTATTAGTCAGCAGATTATATTCTTAAGCTAGTCTTTACAGCTCAGCATCAAGCTCAAATTACTGAAAAGTACAATTAAGACAAATTTCTTTGTTAACTTAATTAAGCACTGAATTATTTCTTTTTAATTTATGGAAATCATATCATGGTAGGGTCATTTCATTTCTACATATACATACAAGTAGCTAGTAATAAACTGTACATGTTTATCACCATTAAACATATTTTCCAGCTCTAGCTACCCCTACTAAGGCTAAATTAAAGTGCTGATTTTGCTAATATCTTGATAATGATTGCTTTAATGATGCTAGCTAGCACAATTATCAAGATACTAATAATATTTAATTTTATTAAAAATTAAAATAAATAATCATGAAACCTTAACTTCTATACAATGATAATTGTAGAAATTTTGTCACACTCTATTTTGCTCCTTAGTAAAAAAAATCTGACTCCATTACTGTCTATAACAATCAAGTTTGTTTTGATTGGATTATTGAAACTTCTATTATGTTATATTATATATTCTTTTTAACAATATTTTTTTACAATAGCTAAAAATTATTCAGACAAATGATTGGATTGTTGAAACTCCTATTATGTTATATTATATGTTCTCTATAACAATATTTTCTTACAAATAGTTAAAAATTAGTATCCAGACAAATGATATAGTTATAGAGTGATTGTGACTCTATAGTGTAAAAAAAAGTTAGGGAGTAAGTAGAAATAAGTTAAATCATCATAGTGGTAATAGGACAATTAAAGGAAGAAAACAAGAAGGAATAAGAAAAAGAAGAGCTAATATACTTTCCTTGGACCCATGCCATGTCTCCTTGATACCCCATGATTTGATTTCCATCTTTCTCATCTACAATTCTACTCACTTTTTCCTTCTTTCTTTCATAATAATCAACAATAATTAATTAAATCTCAAGCTTGAAATGATCATAACTTACTCTCTATAATTTCTTTACCAAGCATACTATATTTTTTAATTGTCAACCTAGGTTGCACAATTTAATATTTTGATACTATGATGTCAAATGATCAAATAATAATCGAAGGAGGAGGAGGAGTAGGAGAAGGATCGTCATCAAGATCATCAACTATACTTATAGCACCATCTGACGATCATCATCATCAGCTACCACCAGTACCAGTACCGCCTCAACTGAGTCGATATGAGTCTCAGAAACGTCGTGATTGGAACACTTTTGGACAATACTTGAAAAATCAAAGGCCTCCAGTTCCTTTATCTCAGTGTAACTATAACCACGTGCTAGAATTTCTCCGATACCTAGATCAATTTGGAAAAACTAAGGTACATTTACATGGTTGCCCTTTTTTCGGGCAACCAGAGCCTCCAGGGCCTTGTACTTGTCCTCTTAGACAAGCATGGGGAAGTCTTGACGCACTTATTGGTAGGCTTAGAGCTGCCTATGAAGAAAATGGTGGCTTACCTGAGAATAATCCATTCGCGAGTGGATCTATACGCGTTTATCTTAGAGAGGTAAGAGATTTTCAAGCTAAAGCAAGAGGAATTTCTTATAAGAAGAAGAAGAAGAAGAGGAAAATGCAAAACAAACCTACTTCTAGTAATGCTCATGAGCCAACTACAACTACCTTTCAATTCCAATCTTCTTGAATTTCTATTTGGCTTACATGAAGGAACAAAGCAAAAGGTAAAAAATTTGCTATGTTTAATTTTCAATAATAAGAGGATTATTTTCTTTGTTTTTCTCCAAATATATGTCATAGTTTTCTGATATCAGAGACGGAGTCAGAATTCTTTAGTTTATGAGTTCTGGACCACAATCATTTCAGTTTACTTACATATATAAGATTTGAGCCAAAGTTACTGAGTTCTGTTGAATCTGTAATATACCATGAAGGTTAACTTCATGTTGGATGTTTATAGTTCAAGTTCAACATGGATTATGAATTAAAAGAATTTTCTTTATGCTTCATGGTTTGGATCTGATCCATCTTTAGTCATTTTGGATGAGGAAATCCCTAGAAGCATGAATGATATTCATGATTAATGAGCTTGGATTTAGACTAAACGCTTTGACATAATTCATATCATCGAATCTATTGACTTTGAATTCTGAATTCAAAACCCTAAACTTCTTCCAAGTTTTGCGTGAAAAATTGGATTTTTAATTCTAAAACATTCATAACCTATCTACTATGGTTAATCATAATTCTCTCTTTCTTCTCACTCTCTATCAACTCTCCAAACAATTATTTTGTCAGTTTGATTTGATATAAAATTTATTTTTTTACTTTTTTTTAAAAAACTTAAACTTATAATCATAAATATATCATAATGTTGTGTAGTTATACATTTTTTGAAACTTCTTATCTTAAATATACCATAAAATTTACTATATGATTTAAAAAAACTTGTCATTTAAAGAAATATAAAATTAAATGCATCATTCTTTTTGAACGGTAGTAATTAGTAAGGAAATAGTGTTGAAGTACAAAGTGGAGCAAATGGTGTATTTTTTTGTTTTCTTTCTTTATAGGGATCTTGTAGCTAAGATTAAAATGTAATATTTGCTTGCTTTTGTCTAATCTCTATCTCTTTTGAGATTCTGCACGATTTTGTGCCTACCATGGGTTCCATTAAGTATAATTACTGTGATTAATGGCTATATAAACATGCATAATGAGTAGTATCTAATTAAAAAAAATAATCTGTCTTTTGGTGTAATTATATGATAGATTTTGAGGACTTCAGATCTCTTGCTTATAAAAATAAATAGAAAAAAAAAAGATTTTTTCAGATTATTTATATATAAAAATGAAAATCACTTATAAAAAGAATATAAAATTAAAAAAATAATTATAAATAACCTATAAAATCAATCTCTCGTAGATTTTCTACTGCTTTCTTCTTCTAGGGCCATGTAAATGCCATTTTTCAATGATAATCCGTTTCTTATGTTTGATTCTAGCATGCATAAATTAATGAAATTTTTGATTTTGTCACTATATCATGCAGTATAATATGCCACATGAGATATGGGGTGAGAAGTGGGGGTTTGGGGGTGGGATGACCAAGGGGCGGGGTGAGCGTTGGAGGTATTACTTTCGGAACTTATTTTTTTAATAATTTCCTTTAGAAAAGTTGGAAAATCTTAATATAGTTCAGTTTGTTGGCTACCTAGAATTTTACCTTATTGATAAGGGTTCAATTCTTATTCATTTCTCAAATTTATTTTCCTAGGAAAAATATTTTCCAAAATATTTGTACCAACAATAAAAAATATTTCCCTTTGTACCGAACAACCCTTAGCTTAATGTGTGTTTTGTTGTCTAATTATCGTTAATTATCCTTCCTAAACAGCTTTGCTAATGCAACGGGAATAACTACGTTGATTGCTGGTAGAACATCCTCTTGCACCCAATTCCAACGAGTAGCTTTTCCGTAGATCCTGTATTTGTACTAGAAAATGAAATAAATATATATATATGTATATTAACTCGTGAACCCCTAACAAAACTAATTGATAGCTTAGTGGTAAGAAAGGGGTTGTAGAAATACTTTCCACGCTAGAGTTGTAAGTCTGAATCCCACTATCAATAAAAAAAAGTTCTCTTTTTTAAGAAAAATAAATTAGAACCTCCAAACTCCTAATCTTGACTCCGCCTCTACTTCCATCTCCATAGTATTATCTAAATTATATATAAATAATTTAGCAACAATATTCATCACTACATATATATACCAAACACACCAAAAAAGAAGAGAAAAACTACACAAATATATATATATATACACCTTTGCTAGTTCTAGCTATTTATTGTATCATTCTCACAAGATTAACATAACCAAGAGTCCGTGACCATTCCTTTTTATTTCTCTCTTTTAGTAAAAGAAAGAAGTATTAAATTAATAAACATAATAAATAAAATATTCTAGTCAAATTATCCTCCACTTAATAGTTTTTAAACAAGTTTGAAAAAAATTATGACAAGTAAAAGAAACGGAGTAAATATCACACTCACAAGATTAATCACAAGATTAACATAACCATGAATCCGTGACCATTGATTTTTTTTTTCTTTTAGAAAAGCCAAGTCGTTTGGTCGAAATGTAAAGTTAGGCAGACCCCTACATATTTAATTTATAAAACTAATTGAAAGTATAATAAATTACAAAGCTATATATGTTTCATCATTTACTTCATCTTAGGTCCTTAATTAAATTTATTATGATATATTAGAGTCAAATTCATTATTTCGATTCATAGTTTATTTGATGTTGTACCTTTATATTTTACTATTCGAAGTTTTGAGGGTCCAAGGAGTATAAAGTTTTTCACATTTAATTTTATTAGAATAAACAATTTTATATTGGTTGATCAATAAGTATTTGGTGGTCTTCGCGGCAATAATCTTCATATCAATCCTAAAGATTTACCATCCTTATGAAAAATGAATATAAATGATAAAAATTTAGGTAATCTGGGCACATAAACCCTTTTGGTAAAATTTCACAAAGAAGGGTGATCAAGAGGGCGATTGTGATTGCAGTGTAGTTAACTACTTCCACAAACATCCAGTCTCTAATAAGTTTTACTATCTTAACTACTTTTTTGTTTGAAATTTTTTTTAAATAAAAAAGAAATGTAACTTTTAAAAAATAATTGTAACTATTGACCACCACCTTATTTATTAAAATAACATTACTTAAAGAATTTCCAATCAACTTATATAATAGAGAGTGATTTAACCATTTGTTTTCTTCTACCATATAATTTTGCATTGACAAGTATCAAAAAAGTAAGAAACACCATATCTAAGAATAACAAAAATCTATTTATAGAGAGGCCCTACTGCTTTTCAATTTATACAGAATCTATTCATTGATAGGGAATTAGGTTGACTTAGAATAGTATCTCCTTTTATTTTTTTAAGGTAGAAGAATTTAGATGCTTAAAAAGTACTATTTGTAAATGACAAAATGAAAAAAAAAACTCTTGTGATTTCACCAAAACAAATAATTTCTCCATTTCGAAAAAATTTGATAACTCTTTTATTTTGATATTCTATCTAATATATTTAAAATTAAAAAATTAAAAAATATATTTTAAAATATTAAACATACTTTTAATTTACAACCACAAAATAAACATAAAATTTTCTTTTGATAAAATGCAATGGTGGGGAATGGGGATGGGTAACACCCATCATTTATACGAATCATAGTCACCCTTTTTGTCTTATTCTGTAAATAAAAAATGATTGTACTATATATATTTTTTTACTACCTTGAGTCAAATCAGGGTAAAATTACCTAGTAATTTCAACTTTTCAAAAAGCAATGGTAAAAAAACGTAAATTAGCATCCAACTTCGTTGAAAAGTTTTTTTTTAAAATAAAATGTTGGCGGGCTTAAAAATTTAACAATTGTATTTTATTTTCAAGTATAATGAATACTACTATCTTTAAGTATAACGAGTATTATTATATTTTATTTTCAAGTTTGAAGAAAGTATTCTTTGATCAACGGTTGATGGTTGACTCAAGTACATATTGTTTTTGAGTTTGATTGATTTATATTTTAATTTAAGGGCATTACAATTTGGTCTTGATTCTAAATTTGATAATAAATTTAAGGGCATTATATATACTACCGTTCATCTATCAAAAGGTATGTCTACTAGTTCGCCTTTCTCCAAATACATTGTATCTTGATCTTTTTGAATATTTATAATTTTTAATTATAACCCTAAGCGAGTGACATTGAAATATATAATGTACTCTTGTAAGTCTTATAAATATTGATATTTATGCAGAGATTCGAGCCATCTATAAAATGTTTTTGTTGCGGTGAATGATGAGGTTTTCATACTGTTTACTGATTATTCATAATAATAACTCAAGTATATATCCTCTTGTTATTTTTTGTCGTTAAGTCCGATAATTTATTTAAACCGAAAATAAAGATGAAAGGAATCAAACACTTTACTTAACGATACACATAAACCCTCCT
>JAJOOO010030416.1:0-12096 GCA_029582685.1 Solanum piurae
GGAAGTCGGTATTATTTAATTGAGAAAAAATAAAATATTGTTATTTATTTATTTGTTTAATACCGACATCAAGAGGTCGGTTTTTATTTTTTCCGGGAAAAATTCCGACCTCCAGAGGTCGGAATTTGGTTTTTCCGCTTTATTTTGCATAAAAACCGACTCGTTGTAAATACCGACCTCCGGAGGTCGGAAATTACCGACCTCCATTTGAGGTCGGAAATTTTTAGGTCGGTATTCACTGTTTTTTTAGTAGTGATTATTTGTCCTTTTGAATTTTTTGATCAATTTTGAGGTCCTTTTGGCTCTAGACTCGTTCCTTTGGTGTACAAATAAAAAAAAAAGTTAAAATGTAAAATAAAAAGTTTTCATTCCTTGAAAGATTGAATATTTAAGTAATTGTGATTTTTGTATTAATAGAGTGGGAGTTTTGAAATTGTTCTATTAAAAAATATAATTATTCGAGCTCGATAAAAGAAAATCATAATTATATTACCATTTGTAAAAATTCTAGCTTATATAAATTCGAGTTCGGAGCCTAAAGGGTCAAAAAAATTGGCCAAAAATTCCAAAAGGGCAACAAAAATAAGTTACAAACCAAAAGGGCAACATTTAATGGTAGAATAAACGCCGTGTAAATTAGGATAAAAATACGCAAGACGCAGCTTCCTATGCGCCTTACAAGGCGCGAGCTGACAGCGTCTCAGGTTTGCTGCGTCTTGTAAGGCGCATAGGGAGGTGCGTCCTTGCCTATTGATAAAAAAAATAAAAATTCATTGCAGTATATTTTTTTCCATTAGTATTTAGCTTTCTTCACTAATGAAATATGGAAAATAGCTGAACTTCATTACAATTTGAATGCATACGTAATATATTTCCAGTTTCACCAAGAAATGTTTCTTTTCCTTATCTCATACCAAAATAGGGCTATTGTTTTCATTAGCTGATTGAGTCGAATAAGTTAAAAATGTTGGATTATAAAAGCTGGTTGAAAATTTGCCAAGCGGAATAACAGATCCTTTCAGCAATATTATGTTCTCATAAATGCAACCTTCGTTTTCATAATGAACAATACTGTCATTTTATCCAAAGGTCACATGAACTAAAAGCACAGAATCCAACATCACACAGGAAAAAAAATATACTGCAATGATTTTTTTATCAGTAGGCAAGGACACACCTCCCTCTGCGCCTTACAAGGCGCAACAAACCTGCATCTTGTAAGACGTTGTCAGCTCGCGCCTTATAAGACACATAGAGACCTGCGCCTTGCGTATTCTTACCCTAATTTACACGGCATTTATCCTACCGTTTAAATGTTGCCCTTTTGATTCTCAATTTATTTTTATTGCCCTTTTGGAAATTTTATACAATATTTTGCCCTTTAGGCTCCGAACTATCCTCCAAGCTAGCAAGGTGCTCAGAGGCTCGAACTGGATAAATATAGAATATATTAGGACAAGTTAATGTGGAATGCCTAATTAATGACAATGAAAAATACTTTTGACCTTGGAAAATTAAGTTTGACGAACCAAACTATATACTCCCTCTGTCCCAATTTATATGACATAGTTCGGATTTCGAGATTCAAACAAGTTTATCTTTGACCGTAAATTTTTCATATATCTTTTAAATATTTTGAATTATCAATTATTGTGACTTATAGTACTTTTTTTGTAGTTTATAAATATATAAATTTCATTTTAAAAAATTTGAAGATTTCATGAGCAAATTCTCGGTCAAACTCAAACTGTTTGACTCTCGAAAAGCGAAATGTGTCACATAAATTGGGACAGAGGGAGTATTAGACTACATGTTAATAAAAAATTTCAGTCTTGCGAAAACTAAAGCAAGATTAATATTGAATATCACATCATCCATTGCCATGAAAGGCTACTTGCTAAAAGCAACATAACAGAAAAAAACAAATTGCAGTCATTTCTGCAAATACAAATGATAGCCTTTAAGCTTCCTCAATAAGAGAAACTTTTAAGGAAAGTTTATTAAACATGCATCTCCAAATAAGAAATTCACCTTGGTTCTCTTGAAACTAAACTTCAATATAGTCTATCTTCAAATCAACAACAATAACACTTATGTTATCTTCGCTACCCCGTCCCATAGCTAGCCGAGTAAGCAACGCTGCTGCTGCTGTACTTGGGGAAGAGAATACGTCTCCTCTCCCAGATGGCTTTTCTTTTTGAAGACATTCTCTCGCCACCTGACACGCCTCTTCATTTGATATAACGTTCCACAAACCATCACTAGCAAGAATTAAACACTCATCTTCTGCTTCCCTTTTTGTGAAGGTAAACTCTGGCTCAGATATGATATATTTCTTTAGATACTTGTCTCCTGTTTTCAATGCAAAATAAAACAAGGAATTTGTCAATACTAGTATTTAAATTTCTATACAATAAAAATTACAAGGCATTCAAAAATTAGCAAAACTGTAAATTTTAGTTATATAATGACATAGGGTTTCTTCTTCAACTATAACTAACCCTACTGGAAAGCCACTGATCAACTTAGATGCATAAAAATTACAACTCAAAAGGTATCAAACCAACTTATTTAATTTTGTTTCTACTTTTAGTTGTCATCTTATAAGCGCAGGCATTGAATGAACGAACATACAACACATGATTCTCTCTATTTCATAACCTAAAACAAATGATGGTTAATTACATTGCATAAATCTAATAATTACGAGCTTAAATTTTGATTGTATGGATATAAGTATTGCTTCAATTGGTAACTGCAATAATGTCATTGCATAGAGAAATAGGTTACTGAAAAAGGGAAAATAAGTTACCTATTGCACGAGACGTAGCCAGTATTCCTAGAACTCGTGCACAATCGTCAAAATCAACATGACCTCCACATGCCTCTATTCTAGCACGTTCCTCTGGTATGTCTGGCTGTAATGAAAAGTCAAATTATTTTCAATGAGTAAAATTATTTTCTTCAAGTTGTGCACTACAATAACATATTGTCATATCTCAAAGCTGGAGAAAGAAAATAATTGGATATTTCCTTTAGCTAAATTTGGGACTTCAACAAAGAGAGAATACAAACATAAATCATGAATATAATCTTCCATCAAATCCAATTTACAAAACACTTGTTACATGCTTTATTTAGTAGCACTAAAATCATAGTGTGCTTTATGAATATTTAATCAAGTTGTAGATGCGTTAGCCAAACATGTAATTACCTATAATGAAGCTCATATGTATCATAATTGGAGGGATATCCCTAGCTAGCAGTCCGTTCATATCAATTAGACAAAATGCAAATGTCTTGTATTAAAATTAGGTATGACAAATCAATTTTCTTTTTAAGGTGAGGCCTTTTCTATTGGTTGCCAAAAGAAAAAAAAATGTGGAAGAAAGCGGGTTACTCTTGTATAATTGAACATTTACGCAGTATAAATGTGCATCTTAATTTTATTAACTATATTTAATGACAGGGGCGACTCAGTGATATTGAGGTCTAAGGCACAATCCAAAATAGAGGCCTTAAATATAATTAATAAAACAAAAGTTCATATACTAGCAACACAACCTTTGCTAACATATTAGTTTCCACATAATTTTGTTTTGTGCTGAAATTTTTTTAAATAATACTCTGAAGTCATGGTACACTTTATAAGTAACAGCCTAACAGGTATAGTGAGATGTAGGCAAAATTCACCTTTTCTTTATCAGGTGGATCAAAAGGCAAATTTCTTGATATGAAGTATTTTTACTCTTTTAAGTGTTTTACTTGATCTAGATCTGAATTGATTAGATAAGTAGATTCTTAACTAAAGAAATGATACCACTTACAAATTGAATAAAAGAAAATGATATATTTAGATCTTCTAAGAATAAAAATAATTTTTTTCCATAAAATGCATACCTTGTGATCAATAGATAGAGGCATGGCTCTCCCACCACGGCAAAGAACGGCACGTGAATCTCCGCAATTTGCCACAATAATAGTTTTCTCTGTTAAAATTGTCAGCACGGCAGTGGAGCCTCCTAGTCCATAGTTCTGTGGTGGGCATCCACAAGGAACACCTATGCCACACTCATAGCACGTAACAAAAGCCATCTCATCAATCCTCTCAAAGCAGCTTTTCAACACCCTTTTCCACACCTCCTTAACCCTTTCCCATTCCAATTGTTTTTGTCTCTGACGGGAGATGTTATTATTGTTGCTGTTGCTACCACTTATGATGGTCCTCGTCATCATCAACTCTTCTAGTAGTATAAGGTACATTCTATTTCTACACAATCCAGCAACCTGCATCAATAATTTTCGTAATTCCATTATAAGTACTAATCTTTATTCGCTATTTTAATTTATTTTATATCCACTTTAATCTAGGCTAGTACTCCTAAAATGGATCGATTTAGATTTATAAATTGTTGCTTATCAATGGAAGTAAATTGGTAAAGAAAAAATATGAACGGAGGTGAGAGAAAACTTTTCTTACATGAGGTCCACCATGTCCATCGTAAACAGCAAAAAAATCAATAGGGCGATGTTT
This sequence comes from Solanum piurae, assembly GCA_029582685.1. Taxonomy (NCBI): domain Eukaryota; kingdom Viridiplantae; phylum Streptophyta; class Magnoliopsida; order Solanales; family Solanaceae; genus Solanum; species Solanum piurae. The sequence continues at coordinate 4,535 of JAJOOO010030416.1, forward strand.
ATTGATATAAGGGGAGCAAAGATTTGGCCAAACAGATATCGCATCTTCCATTGAACTCCTTCTTCCAATTAAAGAAATTTCTCCAACCAGCGGCACTGGTTCTTCTGGTGCTCCTGTGCCTGATGTTGCCGAATTAGAATCAGACATCCTGAGATTTGGTACACCAAGATTGATGATGAAAAATTAATCAACAAATGAAGATTCACATAAAAATCGCAGAAGCCTTCTTGGGGAAATCGTCAGTGAAGAATTTCAGAAGACTTCATCGGGAAATCGTCAGTTAAGAATCAGAGAAGCATTTTCGAGAAAATCATCAATTGAAGAAGTGCAAAAGGCTTCTAGGGGAAATCGTCATTGAGATTGATTCTTATTGATGCCATTGTTACAAAAAAGACATTGGCATTTATAGGAGTGTGGAAAAGTGATGAGTAGATTTTTTGTATTTCTGTAATTTGTATAGCAGGAAGGAACTCGTGAATGATTTCAAATGTATTATACATGTGTACATACATATATTTTTGTAATTTACATTTGTTTTGTATGTAATTTGCATTATTTATGTTCACATTTATTACATGCATTTGTTTGTTTCTGATATAATAAATCCTCATTTTCTCAATTAGAGACTAGAGTCATGACAAAAGAAAAATGATGAGATAGAGAGCAATTTTGAGAAAAACTATGTTGGGTTATGATTTATTACTTTCTCTGTCCCTAATTACTTGTCTATATTTTCTTTTTTAGTTGTCCCTAATTACTTGATTATTTTGACAAATCAAGAAACGACAAATTTTTTTTACCTATTATACCTTTACTTAATTACTTTGAAAAATGAAATCTTATGTGTTTTAATTCATCCAGTTCATAATTAATAGGGGTAAAATGATAAACTCACTATGTCAATTATTATTTTCTTAATAGGTATGTCAATTCAAAAGTGGACAAGTAATTAGGGACAGAGGAGGGAGTACTTGCTTCTTATAGTGTGAAAACAAGGTGTAGCAACCATTTTTTGAGTTTCTAAGTCATGAAAATGACAAGCTTAACATAAATACATTTCATTTTCAACCAACTTTTTCCATCTAGTCAAAAAGTATTTATTATACTTATACAGAAAAATAATACAATTAAACATTCTTACAAAATTTGAATGAAAAGTACTTATTATACTTATAAAATGACAGAAAAAGTAAAAGAAACAAAAAACTACTATTAGACCTTTTTTTTCTTGTTCTCAGGAATCAAATTTGTAGATGAAATCATTAATTTTATTTCTTACATTAAATAATAAAAAATAGTGTTTTTTTTGTCAAAAGAACCAATATAGTGAGAGATTTTCATTAAAATTATATTGCACAAAATTAATGTGTTGCTATTTTCAATCGATTTTCTCTGTATTAAAATGGATCAAAATTTTATACAACTACGTAAAAAAGAATAAATCTGTCAAATTTGGACAAAGTAAAATTTTAAATGGATGTTTAACTTTTATATTGAGAAGTCAAAAATCAAGTGTTTTGCAATCGATATAAGTTGCTCATAGAGCAAAATAATTAAAACAATAAAAATTGTATTACCAAAAAATAAATTCAACACGACATAAAAATAAGACTTCATTTGTTTACCACATAAAAGAGAGAAGCTCTTTTTCTTTCTTATCTCCGCCAATTTCAAATATAATATTGAATCTTCATATAATATTTGAAAGTAAAATGATAATATATTGAAGCGCCACTAATAATACTTGAAACTTTGTCATCTTCAATGCCCTGAAGACTCATGTTGGCCTCTTGTGTTGTTGTTGATGCACATAACTTAAATTTTTATACGATCTTTCTTTCATAATTGTTGAGAAATTAAATACTTTGTATTGGAATCCCCCAATCTAATATAATATGTTCTAGCCTTCTCTAATACAATACTATCTTCTATAAGGGACCCTTTTTTCAGGTTCTACACAAATATGTTTTTTCAAGTTCTTGTAGTGAGTCAAAATAAAAGGTTGCGATGCTTTATTGGACATCTATAACTTCTAAGTTGCTTCTTGGATAATTTTTTGACTAATACATTTGAATTCCCTCTACTTAAACTATGGTTGAAGTGCTTTAAGTTTACACTAGGCATTCTCCCTCTTCCCTTTTGTTTATTTGTTTTAGACCAATGATTCTAGACCATATAGACATAGTTAAATAATTAACATGAAAAGAACACTTTTTACTTTGGAAAAACTTGACCAACCAGGCTATTAGACTAAACCAAGGTTAATAAGGAGGTGATCCCTTTTGTATGTATTTATTCAACTTTCTCCTGTAACTTTAAACTCCATGCCAATTGCAACATATTAGTATAACATTACATATAGTTATGGACATGTGTCTAGACATATAGTCAAGACAGGAAATAGTAGCTTCTAGTATGGTAATTTGTTTGATCATTGACCTTTGTATCTTGCTATTAAGGAGGATTATATTCACAATAACATCAAGGTTAAGGATGTGTACAAGGATAAGCAATGTAATTGGAGTTGTCTATGAAACCATCTACATGAGATAATCCAAAAATCTTTAATGAATACTTCCATGCACCTTATTCAAGAAGGTGCTGATAGACCCATCTGGAGACCAAAGAAATTTGAAAAATTTAAGGTCTCTTCAACTTGGAATATCTTAAGGAAAAATGATAATTTCTCCTCTAGAAGCTAAAATATGGCACATGGACATTCCTTATAAGATGTACTTCATGATTATCTGGAGATTCATTCACAATAGGCTTTCCGTAGATGATAAAATTGCTAAGTTCAGCATTGACACTAATACTAATTGTAATTGTTATTTTTATACAGGAACGAACTAGTATAAAGAAATGGTTAAACATCGATCTCTTCTACAAAGGAGTCTTTGCACAAAAGATATGGAAAGAGTTTGCAAGAAAAAATTGCATCAACTACAAAAAAAACTATCATAGAATGTTGGAACTTCAAGACACTATGGCATCATCATGCCTCCCATAGTATTATGGGAACTCTGGAGATCTAGGTGCAGCGTAGATAGTAATATGAACCAGATTGTTGCTGAAATAGACTTTCTCATGATGCAGAACACCATTAATGCAATACGGAGAAAACCCTAGAAGATTGAAGAAATTGTTATTGATATTATGGGATTTCATGAGATTACCATCACCCACTGCTATAGGGAGGCGAACAAAGTGGGCATCCCTCAGCCTTTCTATGGAGTCTTTACAAATTTACCTGCAGTACCTCCTTTAGAGTCAAAAGATGTAAACTCAGTTCATTAATCTACAAACCCCTTTGAAGGCCTTGAGTGTTAAATACCATTAGTTTTTTTTGGCTAAGATCGTGTTTTGCATTATCACTAGATTAGTATGCCAATCTTCCAAGAAGGTATGGTTAAACCCTCCTTCTTCAAATGTAATCTTTTTCAAGTGATATTTTATATTTTTTTTAAAATTGTGTCCATGATATTCTAATTTTTTGGAGAGGTTAGGCATCATATTCCTCTTGCTCATGTATTTTGCTATGTTCTTCTAGTACATATATTTAATATACAAGACAGGGGTCATTCTTAACCCCCATCTTCAAATGGGAAATTCCCCTAATTAGATGGTTATGCTAATTAACTATCCAAGATGTGCAATTCAAAAAGTTACCTTCTCCTCATGAAACTAAGCTTCAATATAGTTTATCTTTAAATCAACCACAATAACATTGATGTTATCTTCGCTACCCCGTCCCATTGCTAGCCAGGTAAGTAGTGTTGCTATTGCAGTTGAAGAAGAAAACGCAGATGGTTTTTTTTGTTGGAGAGACTCTCTAGCCACCTGACACGCCATTTCGTTTGATACAACGTCCCACAAATCATCACCGGCAAGAATCAATCACTCATCTTCCGATTCCATATTAATCAGTAGTCACTTGTTATTTATATAAATTTGTCTTACAATACATTTAAAAGGGGAAATACATTTAAGAATATTAAGAGTCTGCTTGGATTGGCATAAAAGGGTAGGTTTTAAAAAGTAATTTTTTTAACTCAAATGATTTTAAGTAAAATAAATAAATAGTGAGAATCCTACTTCTGGTCTTTAACTTATTTTAAGTTATTTTTAAATTTATGAAACACTCTCAAAAACTAAAAATGACTTAAAAGTATATTTAACTAACTTTTAAGCCAATCCAGACAAAGCCCCAACTCTTTTGATATTGTCATTCTACCATGCTATTTTTTGGGGGTTTTCATTTGATGTTCGATACCTTCATTGAAGTCTAACTAATCGGAATTCACATAGTGTAAGGTTTCATTCAGAGGAAAGTGCTTCATATTAAGAATTTTTTCATACCTAGGGCTCGAATCCGTGACCTCTTGTTAAGGAAGGATCAACCCCATCCACTATACTACACCCATTAGTGATGGACACTATTGTATTTTAGAGTTTCCATTGAAACTTATTTCTAAATCATAAAAAGATACTAGAAAATACATACTTGATTTTATGCATATAATATCTTGATTGAAGTAGTTATCATTTTTTCTTCTTGATTCTCATAACGAGATCAACCAGCACATAAGCTAAAGAAAAACTAAAACTCAATCTCAATTGGCTAAAGTCTCGTGTTGATAACGTGTTGTAAAATATGAATAATATACTACAAGAAATATAGACAAGATAAATGGGGAGTAGAATGTAGAGATCATCTTATTCATATGTCTTCAAGTATCACTAACAATGGTGAATGAACAATCTTATTTATAGGTTTAGAAATCACTCCAAAAGTCACCATATTAAGTGTCATTTTAAATAGATACATTCTTATCCAAAATAGTTCATAGAACCTAAGGAATATACATACATGAATATAAGTAAGTTCATGTATTGAGAATATGGACAATCCAGTAATTCAATGAATTTATAACAAAAATATTAATGTAGGCCTCTATTGGATTGTTGTTAACTAGGAACAATACTTCTTAATTATATAATTTTAATAATTTCAATAATGTATTGATGTCTACCATTTTAGAAGTATTTTGAATTTTGACTGTTATTATTGAAATATTTTTTAGTTACATTTAAAATTATTTAAATATGTGATTTAAATTTATTTAAATATAATAATTAATAAAATTATTTAAATAGAGGTTATATACTTAACAAATATAAGTAATCATTCACAAGTAATAAAATAGGCATAACATAAGGACGTGAAACTATAATATTGGTACATGATTCTCTTAGGTTGCTATTAACTAAGGTCAATACATATGAACTATGTGATTCTTATAATTTTATAATGTATTGATTTCTACCATATCTAAAGTGTTTTGAGTTTTAACTGTCGTTATTGAAATATTTTTAAATAATATTTAAATATATAAGCTTTTAAAGTATTTTTTATAATATGTTGAGGTTTAACACATTGTTTGATCTTTATAAAAAAATAATATGCAAATTATGTTGGATTACTATTACCATCATCATCATCGTCGTCGTCATCATCATCATTTTTTATTATTATTATTATTATTATTATAACTTTGTGACCTAGATTTGATATACTTTCGTTAAATAAAGTAGTTCACATATTCATACTTTTTTACAAATATTTCAGATAGCCTTTTTGCTTGATGGAAGTGAAAATATTGATTTTTAAAAATTTATTTGTCACATATAACAAATTGTCTAAGTTTTTATTAAAATAAAATTCATATAGGGATATATGATCTATCTCACAAAGTTCAGTGGTACATTTGATATTTCTCACACGTGATATGTTTTTTGACTTTTTTATTTCAACAGTTAATTTCAGTCTTAAATATCTTATTTATGGATATATTTGCTTATCATTATATTTGAGTTTCTTGTTTTTATTTATTTATTTATTTTGAAAAAGATGAAAAAAAAAGGTGAGAATGAAATAAAAGAGAGAAAGGGAATAAATAAATTAAAATTATTTTCTTTTGTGGTCATATCTGTAAAAAAAAAAAACTGTAGCACAAAAAAAAAGTAATTTTTTTGTAGTTATGAAAAAAAAATCAACACATCTATGGAAGACTTTATGAAAAGATGAGTGTGAATTAAAAGTATTTTGAATTTAATATTATTAGTGAGCTTGTCTTGTAATTTAAATTTTAAACTTTACTTCTAATGGTCAATTTAAATTTTGTACTATCCTTTATAGATTTTTTATTAAAAAGGAAGGGGAAAAAAGAGAAAATTACTTGGCCTTTGGCCATTTTATACTTAATTTTGTTGGTGCTAACAGTTCATAAGTGCATCTCCAACCCAAACATCAAATTTGGTGTCAGCACTATTTTAGTGTAAATCAACTCTAATTCACTGCGCCAAATTTTACACCCAAAAAAAATATTATTCTCTCTTTTTATTATTATATTATTATTTCTTATTTCATTTATATTTTCTTATTTTATAAAGCAATTTTTTCTAAAACATTCACCATATATAATTCATATTATTTTACTTTATAGTCGTTTAATATAAAATTATTTTATACCATAATTTTTTAAAATAATATAAACTTCTATTAAATATTATACATTATACATAATAATGGATAATACAAATAAAAGTGAAATTATTAATGAAATACAATTAAATAAAATTACATAATTGAAAAAATTATTTTAAATTTTACATAAAAAATAATTAAATATACAAGATATTTAATTTAAACATACAATTTATATAATATTTAACTAAAAATTTTGTATGATAAAATAATATTAAAATATTTAATAAAATAAATTGGTATAATAAATAGTATTCCTATTCACACATCAAAATAGTATAAAATTTGGTATTGAGTTGAAGATAATCTTATTAAATACCCCCACGAACCATAGCTGAAGTCTAATCTGACTGATGCTTAATAAAACAAGTTTTGGAAGAGGGAATCTTCGAAGATGAACGTAATGCGAAAAAGCTGGCAACATATGTTGTCGGTTTCTCTGTTCCTTATCCTCATCAAAGCGGTGCTGCTGACTTGGACGACTCCTTAATGCCAATTTTCCTTCTTTTTTTTCTTTTTTTTTTTTGTGTTATATTCATTGAAGTTTGATTAAATTTAAATAAAGTATTTACAACGTCATAATCTTGTTGTTCTTCCTCTTTCAGTTCAGTTAGCAAAAAGGACGGGGCTTTCTTCTGTTCGGTGATGATGGGACCAAATCCTCAAACCCCCACTTGTCAAGAGATTTTTTACACGTTATATTTTTAATGCATGCGAAAAATTCCATCATCTCACATTAAATAAGAAATTCACATCAGAACGAACTTTTTATTATATATAGTCTTTGATTTTGATTTTTGGGTTGTGGATTTGACTTTGGCTTTTATGTTTTAAAAATAAATTAATCCAAAGTCATCTGAATTGAGTATATAATACTCCCTCCGTCCCATTTTATATGATGTACTTTGATTTGGCACAAACTTTAAGAAAAATGGAAAGACTTTTAAAACTTGTGGTCCAAAATGAATGATAGAAATTTGTGTGGTTGTAAATCATTTCATTAAGGGTAAAAAAG
>JAJOOO010030417.1:0-10591 GCA_029582685.1 Solanum piurae
CCCCCCGGTTCACATTCTACTTTAATTGTTCTCTTTTTTCTACTTAAACTATCATAGTACTACGTATTAAAGTATATCTACATGAGTAGATAGTTATAGTTCGGAAAAGGAAGAACTGATAGTTATATCTACATGAGTAGATAGTTATAGTTCGAAAAAGGAAAAACTGATAGTTGGTTTTAGTTAGTTTCAAGGTGGGTGTTAATGAGCCGGAACAACTAGTGACACGACTTTCTTTTTCCTACTTGAATTTGTGCATAATGTAAGAATGAGTCTCGTATGAAGTAAATTCATGAATATGGGGATCGATAAATATTTTATAGAGTTTGAGTAGTTAATTGCACAATGTGTTGGTAGGACATGCATGTTTATGAAAAATACATGAAATTGAGGAATAGTACACTAACTCTGTTCCAATTTATACGACATGCTTTCCTTATTTGTTAACATCTTCTCTTCTTTCTTTTCCAAAAACAATTGATTCTTTTGTTTACATTAGGACCCATAGTGTTTTTTTAATGTCAAGTTGTCTGCTTTCGGTGACAAAGAAAACCATTAACATAATTTACAATTTCAAAATATACTTTTTTCATCCATAAATTAGTTTAAGGAGAGGGCCATCTGATTCACTCTTTCTTTTTTAAAATATACTTTTTTAAAGAGTAGATCATCATTCATTTTCTTTCTATCACCACACCTACAATTTGTGTTTTTTTTTCCAGACGTATAATTGAATCCATGGCATCTTCTTCCTCTTTTGCGAGTTGTAATCGAATAGAAGTTCGCTTCTTATTCCAATAGATAAGCAAGATATAAATACAATATACTAGGTGCTAATTTAGGAAGGAAAATAAAGAGGGATTCCTACAAATCTGCTAGCTAATTATGAAGGATTCCTACAGATCTACTAGCTAAAAATATGCCTATGTATACTACTAAAATGATGTCTATATACATTTTGTAACACTCCCCCTCAAGTTGGAGCATAGATATTAACCATGCCCAACTTGTTGCAAAGGTAATCGACTCGAGTTCCATTTACCGCCTTCGTAAGCAAATCAGCTAGTTGTTCTCCTGTCTTCACGTAGCTAGTAGAGATCAAGTTTTCTTGAATCTTCTCACGAATGAAATGACAGTCAACTTCAATATGTTTAGTTCTTTCATGATACACTGGGTTTGAGGCAATATGAAGAGCAGCTTGATTATCACACCAGAGTTTTGCTGGCATATGATGCTTCAACCCTATTTTAGTTAAAAGTTGATGTATCCACATAATTTTACATGTAGACTGTGACATAGCTCTGTACTCAGATTCTGCACTGGATCGAGATACAACACTTTGCTTCTTACTCCTCCATGCTACCAAGTTTCCTCCAACAAAGATACAATAACCTGTAGTGGATCTTCTATTAATCTTGGAACCAGCCCAATCAGCATCTGTAAAACACTCAATATGAGTATGATTGTGATTGTTATACAATATGCCAAGTCCAGGAGCTCCTTTCAAGTAACATAGAATATGTTCCAAAGCTGCCCAATGTTCGACCGTAGGTGCAGACATGAACTGACTTACAACACTTACAGCGAAAGCAATATCAGGACGAGTCACTGTGAGGTAGTTTAACTTCCCAACTATCCTCCTATATCTCTCTGCATTATCAAAAGGGTCGCCATCTTTCATGAGATGCACATTGGGAACCATTGGAGTACTGCAAGGTTTGGCTACCAATTTTCCAGTTTCTGCAAGTAGGTCAAGAACATACTTTCTCTGAGATAGAAGAATTCCCTTCTTGCTTCTATTTACTTCGACTCCCAAAAAATATTTCAACTGCCCCAAGTCCTTTGTATGAAACTTAGTATGTAAGAAAGACTTAAGGGAAGAGATCCCCTCAAAATCACCTCATGTGATGACAATGTCATCAACATATACAACAAGAAGGATAGTGCCAACTTCAGATTGTCGGTAGAAGACAGAGTGATCACATTTGCTCATTTTCAGTCCAAACTCCTGAATGACCTCACTAAACTTGCCAAACCAAGCCCGCGGACTCTGCTTCAAGCCATACAAGGACTTTTTCAAATGACAAACTTTCTTAAACTCTCCAAGAGCAATAACACCGGGTGGTTGTTCCATATACACTTCCTCTTGAAGATCACCATGAAGGAATGCATTCTTGATATCTAACTGATGTAAAGGCCAATTCTCAGAAGCAGCTAGAGAAATGAACAAGCGTACAGAATTGAGTTTAGCAACCGGAGAAAAAGTGTCTGAATAGTCCACCCCATAAGTCTGAGCATATCCTTTAGCTACAAGCCTAGCCTTAAGTCTTGCCACGAAACCATCTGGCATAACTTTAACTGTGAACACCCACTTACATCCTACTGGTTTCTTCCCAATGGGTAAATCCACCAAATCCCATGTGTGATTTTCCTCTAATGCATGTATTTCCTCAAGCATCGCATTTGACCATCCAGGATGATGCATAGCCTCCTTCACTGTTTTGGGTATAGAAACAGAATCTAGAGAAGCAATCAAGGATCTAGATGTAGGAGATAAGCGATCATAGGAAACAAAGTTAGCAATAGAATATGTGGATTTGCAAGTCCTTGTACCTTTACGAAGAGCAATAGGGAGGTCAAGTTGTTCTGGAGGATCAGACGGAGGAGTTGGTGCAGGACATTTATCATCAGTCTCTCGTCTCCTCGAATAAACTTGAACAATTGGCGGTCTTGTTGGAACATGTGTTGGTGGCACAGTAGTCGAGTGGTGCTCAATAGAGTCACTAGGAGGTGGAAGAATAGCATCACTTGATTCCACAACACGAGTAACATGATAAACTAACCACTCATCTTCCTCCCCCTGACTTGTAATTTTAGGAGGAGAATAGAAAAATGGTGTAGTCTCTGAAAATACCACATCATTTGACACCAGATATTTGCCAAGTTCAGTAGAATAACATCGATACCCCTTTTGAAGATGAGAATAACCCAAGAAAACACACTTCAATGCCTTAGGGTCCAACTTAGTAACAGATGGTCGTACATCTCGAACATAACATGTACTTCCAAATACTTTTGGTTCCACCGGAAATAATGACTTGTTTGGAAAAAGAACACTGTAAGGCATATTACCAGCAAGAACTGTTGATGGCATGCGATTAATCAGAAAACAAGCCGTAGAGACTGCATCGGCCCAAAATTGTTTAGGAACTTTCATTTGGAACAAAAGTGCTCGGGCCATCTCAAGTAGATGTCTATTCTTCCTCTCAGCAACTCCATTTTGAGAAGGTGTATCAACACAAGATGACTGATGAAGGATACCGTGTTGTCTCATGTAGGATTGAAACAACTCTGACATGTATTCTTTTGCATTATCACTCCTTAAAATATGCACAGAAGCATTGAATTGAGTTTTGACTTCAGCATAAAAGGCACAAAAGTGAGTAAACACTTCAGAGCAACTTTTCATAAAATAAATCCAAGTCATCCGAGAGAAATCATCCACAAAAGTGACAAAATATTTATGTCCAGTTTTGGAAACAACTGGACATGGTCCCCAAACATCAGAATGAATTAACTCAAAACCTGATTCAACTCGTTTATTAACCCTTGGACCTAATGTGATGCGATGATGTTTTGCAAATCGGCATGATTCACACTCCAAAGAAGGAACATTTTGAAACTGGAGACATAACTTCTTTAATAAAGGTAAAGAAGGGTGTCCTAATCGACAATGTGCTTCAAATGGAGACAAGACACTTGAATAGGCAACAAATCGGGACTCATATTCATCAAGGATATATAGACCATCAATTACATGTCCTTTACCAATAACCTTATGCGTCGCAAGATCACGAAACAAGCAATGATTAGGAAAGAACGAAACATAACAATTAAGATCTCTAGTAAGTTTACTCACAGAAATCAAATTGAAGGCCAACTTTGGTAGATTTAATACAGAGGACAAGGTAATAGAGGAGGTTTCTTTGACGGTTCCAAATCCCATAATGTTACATGTTGACCCATCGGCTACTGTTACAGGAGAGGGAGCTTTGTGTGAATGAAAGGTAGAAAATATGTTCTGATTACCTGTCATGTGATATGTAGCACCTGAATCAATCACCCAGTTGTTCGAAGATGAGACCAGACATGCTTTTCTTGAATCAACAAGGGTAGTAACTGCAGTGAATTCTTGATACTGAGAGAACTCTGCAAACTGATCTGCCGAAACCAAAGTTGTCTTATCCTTCTGATTTGTAGCCATATTTCCTCCTTTCTAATTGTTTGAGTTATATTTTCCAACTCAAATACCCAAAGTAGCAATATAAGAGAATCCAGCAAATACAATCCAATACCAACAAAATAATTATAGTGGAGGCTCAAACTTCAAGAACAAAGCAAGACGAGAGAGACCAAAGGAACCAGAAATCAAGAACAAGCATCCAGAAAATACTATTCATTCAATGTTTAACAGTATTCAACAATCGCAGCAGCACCAAATAGAATACCAGATCAGAATAGCAGAAGCTACAGAGAAATATGAATCTGGAAGTAACCTTCAAAAAAATATGAACCTGGAAGGGAAAAAGTGTTCTCCAAACAGTGTTTCAACACCAAACAAAACTCGGGGTACACCAGAAAGGATAATCTGCCTCCTACTGTGGCAGTGACACAAATTGGCCACTTTGAAAGTGATCGATTTGAAATCTGAGCTTGTTTCTGTAAGACAGCAAAACGAGATCGAGCTGCCTTTCGAAATAGAGAGAAAACAGGATCAAGGAGCCTATAGGCTCTGATACCATGTAATCGAATAGAAGTTCGCTTCTTATTCCAATAGATAAGCAAGATATAAATACAATATACTAGGTGCTAATTTAGGAAGGAAAACAAAGAGGGATTCCTACAAATCTGCTAGCTAATTATGAAGGATTCCTACAGATCTACTAGCTAAAAATATGCCTATGTATACTACTAAAATGATGTTTATATACATTTTGTAACACGAGTAATTCACAGTACTGTGCTAGATGGAAGTATGATGTCTTTCTTAGTTTTAGAGGTGCCGACACACGGAGAACATTTATGGGTCACTTGTACAAAGGTTTGAAAAATAGGGGAATATTCACTTTTCAAGATGATAAAAGGCTAGAGCAAGGAGATTCCATCTCAGAAGAACTCTTGAAAGCTATAGAAGAGTCTCAAGTTGCCGTAATCATTTTCTCAAAGAATTATGCTACTTCAAGGAGGTGCTTGAATGAACTAGCGAAGATCATGGAATGCAAGACTCAATATGGACAAACATTCATACCGATTTTCTATGATGTGGATCCATCACATGTTCGATACCAAAGGGAGAGCTTTGCAGAAGCATTTGCCAAACACGAATCGAGGTATAAGGATGGTGTTGAAGGAATGCACAAGGTCAAAGGATGGAGGATTGCTCTAAGTGATGCCACAGATCTAAAAGGTTATGATATCCGCCAAGGGTGAGTATAAACAATTTATTTTATTTTATAATTTCTGGAAAATAGAAAGACAGTTGATTTACATTCATTTATCATCCAGAAGATATTGTAGTTCTTATCACTTCAACAAAATTACTTAATAACAAGAGTTTGATTTATGTGAAGTACTTACTAATACTCGACTTCTTCTTTTTTTCATTTATCCACAATTAAGCTTCTTGTTTGTGTAGGATCGAATCAGAGAATATTCAACAGATTGTCAACCAAATCTCTTCCAAATTATGTAAAATTTCTTTATCTTATTTACAAGATATTGTGGGAATAGATACTCATTTAGAGAAAGTAAATTCCCTACTAAAGATGGAAATCAATGATGTTCGGATTGTGGGAATATGGGGAATGGGGGGAGTCGGTAAAACGACAATAGTAAGAGCAATTTTTGATATGCTCTCACCTCAATTTGATGGTGCTTGTATCCTTGCGGATATCAAAGAAACTAAAGAAATACACTCTCTGCAAAATATCCTTCTCTCTGAACTGCTAAGGAAAAAAGAAGAATACGTGAATAATAAGGTAGATGGGAAGCACTTGATGGCTCGCAGACTTTGTTTTAAGAAGGTCTTAGTTGTGCTTGATGACATAAATCACGGAGACCATTTGGATAACCTAGCAGGGGCCCTTGATTGGTTTGGTAAGGGCAGTAGGATTATTGCAACCACAAGAGACAAACATTTGATAGGGAAGAATGATGTAGTATATGAAGTGACTACACTAGTTGATCATCAAGCTATTCAATTGTTCAATCAACATGCTTTCAAGGACGAAGGTCCAGATAAGTCATTTGAGAAGCTAACATTGGAGGTGGTAGGTCATGCGAAAGAACTTCCTTTAGCCCTAAAAGTGTGGGGTTCTTTCTTACACAATAGGGACATAACTGCGTGGAGAAGTGCTATAGAGCAAATGAAAATGAACTCTAAATCAGAAATTGTTGAAAAGCTCAAAATTAGCTATGATGGACTGGAGACCATACAACGAGATGCATTTCTACATATAGCATGCTTCTTACGAGGGTATACAAAAGGGCACATCATGCGAATACTTGAGAGTTGTTGTGCTGGAGCAGGTATTGAATTGAGCGTCCTTATTGACAAATCTCTTGTGTTCATCTCTGACAATGATAGAATTCAAATGCATGACTTAATTCAAGATATGGGTAAATATATAGTAAAACTACAAAAGGATGATCCCAGTGAATACAACAGACTATGGGATCCTAATGATTTCGAAGAAGTGATGGTCAACAATACAGTAAGTAGACTAAACAATGCAATATTATTCAATTTATGGTTTTCATATACCAAAATTCATTTATCTTATGTTATTATGTCATGAATTAGTGCTTAAAATGTTTAATCCAACTTTCATTCTTTGGATTAATTTGAAATTTGTACGATATTTTGTACATAATAACTCAATCAGTAAAAGTATAAGTTAATACATATTTTCTAGCTATTTATCCTTAGTACCCTTTTAATGATGAATATCCTCAAATGGAAAAATATAAAATATTTTTAGTGGTGCTAGCTCTTTAATTAAGAACTTCAAGTACAAAATTTGGCATTCCAGGGAGTGAGAAAGTAGTCCTACTGGCATTGAAGTTTTTCTTTATAGACTAATTGATGACTCCATGAATGGATCTTGATATTGAAGGAAGAAGAAGGAGGACTAGAGAATTCTAGAAGAAAGCAATTGTATTCATTATATCTCCATTACATCTATATCCCCCAAATGAGTACATAAGAGTTGTATTTATAGATCAAGTACAAAAACGGTTATTTTACTAACTTCTAACTGATTCTAACAGAATAGTAAATTTATCTAACCATGGTAGCTTGCTTAACCTCACACTATGGTTAACATCCCCCATCAAGCTCATGGTTTGAATATATCCATAACTCCAAGATTGCTTACTAATATCTGATGTTGAGATTTTCCAAGGCTCTTTGTGAGTACATCTGCAAGCTGGTTTTATGTAGGTGTGAATTCTGTTTTTAGTAGTCCTTGACTAATTTTTTCCCTTACAAAGTGACAATCTATGTCTATATGTTTAGTCCTCTCATGAAATATATGATTTGCAGCAATTTGAATTGCTGCCTTGCTGTCACAAACCATAGTAATAGGAAGTTTAATATTGACTCCAAGTTCTTCAAACAGTCCTACTAACCAAATAACCTCAGCTGCACAGTTGGCCATACTTCTGAATTCAGCCTCTGCTGAGCTTCTAGAAACAGTCTCTTGTTTCTTTGATTTCCAGGATATTAATGACCCTCTAAGTTTAGCTAAATATCCAGTGACTGATCTCCTTGTTTCTATGCATGAACCCCAGTTTGAATCACAATAGGCAAGTAGTTGGTTAGTGTCTCCAGCAGGCATTAATAACCCAAGGCCTGGTGCTTCTTTTATATATATCTGACCACTCTCAATGCTGCTTCCATGTGAGATTCTTTAGGACTGTGCATGTACTGACTTAAGACTTGTACTGAAAAGGATAGATCTGGTCGAGTCATAGTGAGATACAGTAGTCTTCCCACTAATCTCTGGTACCTGCTGGGATCCTGCAAAATGGGGTCTTCATGTTCTTCTCCTTGTGGAATGCATTCATCATACTGCACAGATGTTAGTTTTTGATTTTGCTCTAGTGGGATTCCTGCAGGTTTAGCTCCCCCTAAACCACATTCAACAATCAATTCTAAGGCATATTTCCTTTGAGACAAGTGAATACCTTTGTTAGATCTTGCACATTCAATCCATAGGAAGAATTTAAGTTCTCCTAAGTCTTTCATCTTAAATAGTCTGTGAAGATCCTCTTTTGTAGCCTGTATAAGACACTGCTTGTTCCTAGTAACCAAGAGATCATCTACATAAACAAGTACAATAACAATATTTTCACCATCATGCCTAGTGAATAGAGAGTAATCATAGTGACTTTGGTGAAACCCCAAATTGATCAAAGCTTGTGTTAACTTGAAGTTCCACTATCTAGGAGCCTGTTTGAGCCCATATAATGATTTATGTAATTTGCAGACCTTACCAGTCTCCCCCTGTCTAGCAAAACCAGAAGGAACAGACATATAAACCTCCTCCAGCAAATCACCATTTAGGAATGCATTATGAACATCCATTTGTTGAATAAACCACCCCTTAGAGGCTGCCAGAGCAACTATGGCCCTGACAGTGACCATTTTAGCCACAGGACTGAAAGTTTCCCATAGTCCAGGCCCTCTTTTTGGCTATAACCCTTAGCAACCAGTCGAGCTTTAAGTCTCTCCACCTCACCAGTAGACTTGTATTTGACCTTGTAAATCCATCTACAGCCAATAGGCTTCGTGCCAAGGGGAAAATCTACCAGACTCCAAGAATTATTAGCCATCAAAGCATCAATCTCCAATTGCATGGCCTGAACCCACTGAGGATCAAGAGCAACCTCATAATTGTAGGAAGCAGGCTCAACTACTGCTGAGTAAGCAGACAGACATGCACTATGAAAGGGAGAAAGATTATCATAAGAAAGATGATTGGAAATGGGAAAGCTACAAGTGTGACTGCTTGGCTTTGTGACAAAATCTTGCAGCCAGTTGGGAGGTTTGGAGACTCTAGATGACTTTTGTGAAGGAGCTGGAAGTGATGGACTGGGAGGAAGAGAATTGGTAGGAATATTGATAGGAGGAGGTGGTGGAGAGGATAATGTACTAGGAGTATTGGGGAGGACATTTGGAACTGACAAGGGAAGAGGATCAGGGACTGTGAGAGTGAGCACCGGGAAAACAGGATTAGAAGATGTTTGGACATCTTTAAAAGGAAACATGTCCTCTTTGAAAACAACATGTCTATTGACAAAAAAAGATTTGGAATGCAGATCATAAAAAAGATATCCCTTTTTGTGAGGAGGAATACCCCATCAGAACTACAGGTATAGCTCTTGGAGAGAACTTATCATGTATTATTGGACAGGTAGCATAACACAAACATCCTAAAGTTCTAATGTGAGACATGGAAGGAGGATGATGATGTAGCAGTTCAAAAGGTGTTTTGTAGGATAAAAGTTTAGAAGGGAGTCTATTTAGGATATATACAGCTGTAGTGACACGTATACCCCAGAATTTCAAGGGGATGGAAGCTTGAAACCTGAGGGCCCTAGCCATATCTAGGATAATTCTGTGTTTCCTCTCAGCCACACCATTCTGTTGAGGTGTATAAACACATGTACTTTGATGAGAAATCCCTAGGCTAGAAAACATAGACTGACATGCATTGCTAAAAAACTCACTCCCATTATCAGTTCTGAATGTTTTGACACTTATGGAAAACAGGTTATTCACTTGAGTAAAGAACTTCCTGAAAACTACTAATGTGTCAGCTTTAGAGGCAATAAGAAACACCCAGGTGAACCTGGAAAAATCATCAACAATTGTCACAAAGTATCTCATTCCATTATAAGTGGGAACCCTATAAGGCCCCCAAATATCACAATGTAATAGTTCAAACAAAGACTTAGACATATGACTGCTTACAGGAAATGGAAACTTAGTCTGTTTGGCAAGTGGACAAACAGTACAAGTAGATTGCATTGCTTCACTCGAGCTAACAAGATTAGGAGATCTTCTTAATACATCTACAGGAGCATGTCCTAGCCTTTTATGCCACAGTGAAATGGACTCAGAACTGTTAGCTACATGAACCTTGCTAGATGACTTATGAGATGGTAGACTGCTACTGACATCTTCTTTGAGAATGTAGAGCCCCTGCTCCTCTTTACCAATCCCATTGACCTGTCCAGTGGAGAGATCCTGTAGAACACAAAAATCAGGAAAAAACACTGCCATGCAATTAAGATCTTTTGTTAACTGGGAGACAGACAACAAATTACAGTTGAAGGCAGGTGCATAGAGGACATTGGTCAGAGGTTGATCACCAAGCATTGATGTCACGCCCCGAGACTACCCCCGAGACGCGGACACGGGACCTAGGACCACAAGTGATCCCAAGCTAACCCTGCTGGCATGATCATGAGCATACTAAAGATAACAAACTGATGCGGAAGCTAAATCATAATTAAAATGAAAAGA
>JAJOOO010030418.1:0-17082 GCA_029582685.1 Solanum piurae
AAAATCATATATATATATATATATATATATATATATATATATATATATATAAGAGAACCTTAGACCCGCCTATGTGGCCCCACCACAAACCAAAATTTCCTTTTAATTTATTTATTTACAAAACTAGCCTTCCACTTTCATGAAAAGTTGTGACTTTTATGAAAAGTTGTGACTTTAATGAAGAGTTGCGACTTTTAATTAAAAGTTGTGACTTTTATGAAAAGTTGCGACTTTAATGAAGAGTCGCGACTTTTATGAAAAATTGTGATTTTTATGAAAGGTTGCGACCTTTCCGAAGGGTTGCAACTTTTCCAAATAGTTGTAAACTTTCTGATAAGGCACAATAAATATGTGTTCATACTACCCTTTTTTATCTATGAATAGAGGAATTGCCTCTCATTTGTGTACTTTGCTCCTGTTAAGTGGCTCACTGACACCACTGTTTATGATACAAATCCTGATATGTATTTTTAAAGTCATTTATTTATGTTTATGTTATTAAGGATAAATGATAAGATGTAATAATTTTCATTTTCCTTTATATTATTAATGTTTTACACCACTCTTTGTTGTCTATAAACAGAAGGGTTTCCTCTCATTTTAAAACAACGAAATTTAATAACTACTTCTTCTTCTTCTTCTTCTTCTGCACAATTAAATATTTGATTATGAATATCTTCTTCTTCTTCTTCTTCTTCTTCTTCTTTTTCTTCTTCACAATTAAATAATTGTGTACTTTGCTCCTGTTGAGTGGCTCACTGAAACTATTGTTTTTGTATCATTACACTGATGAATAAAATTATTTTATCCTGAGAGGATCTATTTCTGTAAACCTCGGGTACTAGAGGGAATGATTTCCTTAAGGAGACATTGTGCATTCAGTGGGCTCGATTTTTCCTTTCTATTTCATTCTATTGTTACAGATCCTGGTATGATTTTCTTAGGGTCATTAATTTATGCTTATGATGTTAATTATTATTTTTGAGTACATGTTTTGAAATTTGTTGTTTATGTTTCTGTAAAGTTATTGTTATAAGTATTTGTTAGTATAGACTCTATGTAAATCCAACTACAACAGATTCACAAATAACTTTTTATAGAATACATTTCTGTAAAATATTTTTCAAAGAAAACTTTTCTTCTCCAAGAACTCAAGCCTAAAAATTTATATGATTTTTTGTTTGTTGCCATAATAATGTTAATATTAACAAGAGTAAAAAAAAATAGAAAGTCAAATAATAGAATTAAGACTAGCAATTGATTACAATTGTAGGATACACAATGATGACTATTCTCTCGCACCAAAGTACTTTTTGAACTTTTTTTCCATTATGCCTTATTTCTCTTTCACCCTTTTAAGGGATCCTTAATGTTTTGTTTGTGCACAACTTCAATTCCAAAAATACTATCATAACTATATTACATATGAAATTTTGATTTTGAAAGATTGCATTTTAATTTTAAAACACATAATGACTACATATTACTTATTGGTATCATATGATTATGAAACATTTGCTCTTGATAAACACATTAGTTATATATATATATTATTTTATTTTTAATTTTTTTTTTTAATATTTTGAAAGTAATTGATAGTGGTATACTAACGAAATTTGCAAAGAAGAAAATTGTAAAAAATATTTATTCGACTCTCTAATTAAAGACACAATGTAACCATGCATATAGATGATAAAAATAAATTAAGGATTGTATAATTTCAAAAGAAAATTAATGAATCAGTAAAATGAAATTATATAAACTAGGAGAAAATAGTGTTATGATTTGTAATTTTGCCTTTTCTTTTAATAAAACAAATAGTAAACTACAACTGAATAACCTCTATACTCTTAAAAATAGATTTATATAAAAATACTATAACATCAAAATACAAGAAAAGTTCTATTCTAATAAATTTTAAAGAAGAATGTTCTAACCGCGCGAAGCGCGGGCCCATTTACTAGTATAAATAATAAATATGAGACAAATAATGATTAGAAATATGTATTTTTGGCCTCACATCAATATAGTTAGCCTATATGTCGTTTGAATAGACTACAATAAAGGCAAACTTCAGACCATATTTATCCATATAATTAAAGAATAATTTTGAGCTCAAACTATACACAAGTAGGGTCTTAATTAGCAAATTTATTCATTAACTAGTGTTAAATAGGAAAATACTAGTTGAATAAAGAAATACAGAAAAATAAAAAGCATAAATATTCTTTGACAAACATACACATAAGTCTATTCCATTATATATAAAAACAAAGAAACCAAAGAGAACTAAAAAATTAATGAGCATTGGCTAATAAGATATGTATTTTGCAGGGTTTCATTAGTTGATAATTGGAAACATATAAATTTTGTTAGGTTAAATTAATGCAAATTGTCGATTGAATCCATATTAATTTGAGTTGAATTATTTATTGAGAGTTCACAATTAAATAAGTCTATTTACTAAATTCAAGCCTATGGATCCATTTTATCTTGATGACCCAAATACATAACACGTGTTAAAGAGATGTGATCATACATCCAAATTTGGCCAATTATGATCAACGCTAACAAATTGCTTGATGTCTTACATCAACCAATCAAACTAAGACAAGAGAATTCATTTACATTTGGATTTTCTACTTTCTCCAGCTATAAATAAGAGATTACATAGCTTTCTTAGGACATTCAACAAGTATTACCGAAAGCATTAACACCGAATTTATAGCTCTTCAAAGGAGGGATACTTAGAATTCTACCTCAAATCAACTTGAAACAACGAGGTGTTTTATGAATTATTAAGATTAAGGCACAAACATAATTTTTCTGTTAATTTGTTGATTTAAAAAAGCTATGAAAGGACGAGAGGAGAAAAGTCCACGTATGAAATGGACACCGATTCTTGATGAGTAATTCAATGAAGTTATCCGCAGATTAGGAGAAAAAATTATTTGTTTCTAAAAGTGCTTTCTTCACAATTTAGTTGTTTTAACTATTGAATCCTCATATTTCTTCGATGTAGCCAATGTTATACCAATCTTGGAGCATATGAATGTGCCACAATTGAACCGCAAACAGATTGAGAACCATCTACATGAATCTAAATTTGCTCTGGACTCATTTAAGATTCTAGTTAACATCTAATCATAGCAAATCATAGGTGAAATATTCAAGTGTAGACACTAGTAGATGAACATTTTCTTAGTCTATCCTAATTGCTTTTATCTTTTTGGTTCTTTAGCAGAAATATAGAGTACAAAAACGACAAGCTCAACTCCCTCAACAATGCCTCTTCTTCTATAGTTAACCAATCTAATATCACATCACAAACACCACCTTCTCTAGTTCTAGGAAATCATTCTTATGTACTGGATTCGAATGAGTTCCTTATGAACTTCAACAAACCTCCTCAAGAGCCATACTTACCCCAAGTACGTGCAATACCTTCTTTAGTTCCACCAATTGAGTTCTTTATAGGGTTGGATGACTTGATCCAACCTCTTGAACTGGACCTCAATCCCTAAATGACATAAAATCAGATTGACACTTATCACAATAGACCTCATTGAAAAATGCTTAATCACATGTAGGACAATGGAAATTGATTAACGTTTCAAGGACACTTCATCCAATTTTAAGTGTCAACGATCGCTAGTCAGTATAATAACCCAACTAAATGAGTTGGGGTCGAATCCCACAGGGAGCGGTACGTGTTTAAGATTCAATAGGAAAGTAAGAATATGTTCAAGTCAGCCAAAGGAATAGACATTATCGAATAAAAACATAACAAAAATTAGAGGATGACACAAATGTCAAATAATAGGGGGTTTTGGTTTTAATTATCAACTACATCAGCAACAAATAATATGGAATAACAAATAATGAGACGGGTTCTTGGGATATGATTTGATTATAAGCTAATGTAGACAAATGGGTAATTGCAACTGTTAGAAAATAGTTGTAAATTAGTGAATATGCTAGAATATAGAGGAGGTAAACTTTCTCTTGAACAATTTACCCCGAATCAAGTCGATTTCTCTCGAACATCGACTAGCATGCCAAATAAGAACAACCTATGCCTTAGTCCATTCAATCTCTCGAGTTGAATGTGTGGAAAAGAGTTTAGGATTCACTCTCTCGAGCTGAACCCATGACAACCCGATACCCACAGACTATCAATCAATAATCTTGGTTTTAAAACCTCTCTCTCGAGCAAGCCAAAAACACAAAGGTAGAACTGCATTTGCAACTACAATTCTTAAATTAAACCACAATTAATGATTGAAATAACTTCTAAACATCATTTAAACTAACTATTAGCAATACCCATAAACTAAATCAGCCCATAATCACATAATCACACCCCAAGAATTGGGGTTTTAGCTAGACATCATAAAAAGATAAAAATCGATACCAAATTGTGTTTCCATCAACTGGGTACGATTAATTTCATATTTACAAAGGTCAAAATGGAAGAATCTCAAAGATTCACTTCCAATTTCTCAAAAGTGAAAAACCTCAATTCTTCAAAGCTAAGAAAAACTTGTCTCAATACTCAGAATTCTCTCTCCAAAACATAGAACTCAATATTCAATAACAATCTCATAATAAACTAAATATCCAAAAACGTATTTATTGTCGCCAAAAATATGCTGCGAAGAGCCATTCGGCGCATCAAGTCGGGCTCGCCGATCAACTCGGCAGTCCGCCCTTTAGCCCATTTCATCGCCTTTCTGTTTTGGCCTTCAACATCCTCCAGGTCTGTTGCTTTGGGTCGCGGAAACACTCTGTGATCCGCCGACTGCTCCTTTCTCTCGCCAACTTAATTTTCTCCTTCAGGGCATGGAACACTGGAAATTTAGGCGGTCAAATGGCCACTCGAAGACTCGCCAAAAGGAATTAGCGATCACTAGGCTCTCTTTTCTTCCTTCTTTCAGCTCGCTTGGTTCCTTTTTGCGAATTAGTATCCTTGCTTTGTTCCTCAATCAAAATACCTCAAAATCAAGGGTTTTACATCAGTTATTAGCACAAAATAAACATTTGAGGACACTAAATCATTATTAATAAATCCTTCAATGAGTCCAAATCTCGGACTCATCAGAAATCCATATAATGTATTGAATTTACGTGAGTTTCTTATAAATTTTGAGGAACCACTTCAACAAGAATACTTATATCAACCCCCGACAATACATTGTCTAGTTTCACCGAGTAATTTCTTTGGTTAATTGAATTTCTGGAACAAAAATGTAGAACTCAACTATTTCAATGACAATATGGCTGAAAATCAAGAAGTATATTTACCTCAACCACACGTCATTCTTCCTTTAGTTCCACTAGATGATCAATTCACAAAGTTGAAATGTCCCTTGAGTAGCAGCTCAACTCAAGATATTATCTTCACAAGGTCAGTATTAATATACAAAAAATACAAATACTTCACTTATTTTTAAGCTTATCAATTTGTAATATTGTATTTTGTTGTTAACAGGAATCTGAATCCTTGATATACACAACTGCATTTCTAGGGCACTTCAAGGGATTTTTATTTGCGGAGATGGAATGCAATGGAGAAAGACGTTCAATAATATTTCATTGATTTATTGCTATACACTCTTTAGAACTCAAACAATCTTTATCTTCTAGTTTTTGAATTTTTATGGATTGAATGAAGATATATTTTTGTTTTCACTGTACTCATAAGTTTGGAATCTCCTTCTTGAATCCATTTTCATATTCTTCTATCACGTCATAATTAGTGTTTTTAATAAAAAAAATATTCTTTTTAGTAAAATGATATTGTTTTATCGGCTAGTTATGTTTAACTAATGTTTCCTCTTACATAATTAATTAGCGGTAAATATATTATTGTCTTTGAAGAATTGTCATTAATGTCCCTTTTTATAATAGTTGACTACTATACCTATCCGTGTATTGTGAATATATATTAATTTATGATTATTTTTATTCCATATAACATCAAAGAATTCCAATATATTTACAAGGATGACTCACCAAAACTCTCAAATGGGATGCCCATAGTGATCTCAATGAAGTGCCTGTTGATGATCTTGAACACCTGTATCTGCAACATAAAAGATGTAGGTTGAATGATATAAGTGCATTGAATGTACGAGTATGTAATATAGCTGAAGTGAAATGACTGAATGAAAGGACTACAATAGATATAAATATACACTCAACTGAATGTAAAGAAATAAATGAGTGAAATTATTTAAACTTTACAGCTACTTCCTCATCTCTGAACTCAACATATTAAGTGATATGATAAAAATATACTTTTAACTCTATTTTGGTGATTCTCTAACCGACAACCATCACTATAAGAAAGATCATCATACAACGTCTCATCCATGCTACCAGAACTGTCATATACCTTGTCTGGATATAGAACATCTACACTAAAGATCTGCTCGAAAGCAATAAGGAGTTGTCTAAAAAATACGATCTTTTGGCCATGTTGGCTACATGGTTTATGAGGAATGTGAGTTGTCTGAACTCATTCCCATATCTATGCTCAATACTAATCACAATAAATATATATATATTCGCACTCAAATTTATAAAACATACTCTTTCTGAATTTGAGGTAATTTCTCAAAATATCCCCTTAAACGAGTTATTGCTCTGAAATACCGATGAATTCATTAGCTCATTTAGAAATCAAAAAATTTCATTTCTCAATGTAAAAAATGATACATTTGGGAATACTTAGTTCCCTTATACTCTTACTCAAATTATGTTTAAGACTCTTTTTCCAAACTCCTCTTTGTTTTCTAAGAAAACCAGTTTAATACAAAATGTTTGCTTTAAAAGATTCTCAAAAATTATAATTCAAAACAGGTTACATGGTGAAATATAGAAATGAAAAAATCAACTCAAGGATCTCAATAACAATATAATAAACTTAATACTAAAAAATCAAGAACTCAGAACTCAACTATACTATTCACCTCAAGAATACTCAAAATCCAGTATAAAACCCTAGATTACTCTTTCACTTAATTTATATAGATGTAGAGCATGATGATGAACTTTGTCCATCACTATTATAGCCTTACATACATGGAAGAACAAAGTTCTTCGTGAAATTGGTGAAAACTCGAAGAACGCTCAAAACCCTAGCTTTTCTGCTTTGGGAACCTTGCCCTAATGACTACGAGTGCTAATTAATGTAAAAGACTGACTAACACTGTTTTAACCATTAACTTAGAGTACAAAGTGAGGTTTTAGGCTTAGAATGAGTGGGAAAAGTCTGAAATATCCTTCTTAAAAAGATGACGAAAACCTTCCACCGGGCCATCTACGGTTCGTGGTTTGTTCGACGAATCGCAAATCTCATCTGTGGAATTCATTCTAAATTTAAAGGCTCAAAAATTCATTATTTGGATCCAAACTACGTCCCCTAGAAGTTTCTACTAACCCTATACCCAATCCATAGAATTCATATTGATTTTTAAGGCTCAAAAGTTCATTCTATGGGTCCAAACTACGATAGATAGAATTTTCTATGACCTATAGATGGATTTGTAGGAATGAGACCACAAAATTTGGCCTCTCTCAATTTTTCTACGAGTTGATAGCACAGGTCATAAAAAAATTCTATGGCACGCACAAGCAATTTGTAGGAATTGACTTAGGAAACACCGATGCGGCGACTCTGGTAAAATGGTCATAATATTTTACTCCCAACTCAAAATGAAGCAAATATGGTGGCCTTGGAAAGAGGACTCATAGACCTTCAATTTGATAGGCCATGGGCCACCTAATTCAATATGTGATGATAGATATGATATTTTGAAATTTACCTAAGTAGAAATTTATGTCAAAACTTAATCAGTAAGGAAGCTTTCAACTCAACTTTGTGCTAGGGGATTCTTTTAACTTTAATTCCTATCCAAATCCCTTTCCCACATTAAATAATTGACCTTAAATCCTAAAAAATAGTTAAAGAATAACCTGATACGACCTTATACGCAAATTAACTCTGATTCAAATTTTAACTTAGAAATTTTCGGGGTGTTACAATAATATTACTCAATATTTGGGTCTTTGTCTTCGAAATGCACAAGATCCCGAAATTTTTGAAATATTTTATTCAGAAGATATGATTTCAATATTTTTACAAACAGTAAAAAATTCAAAACTCATAAAAAGTTTATTATAACAAAAGACTTTAGATGCTACTAATACAAATGAAACAGTAAATAACTTCAGAAAATCAAAAAAAGTTTACTATAGCAAAGGATTCTTTTTGTTATTTTTTAAGATTTCACAGTCAAATTATTGAATGATTTGAGAAGTCCAACCAAACCATGACCATATTGTACCTCGGTTCCCAAGTACACACCATCCCGTGGATGCCCTCAGCTCTAATGTGGTCACAATGATCACTATCACAGACTTTCTTTAGCTAGTTGGACAGTCTTATTGATGCCCTCATCTCAAATGTGGTCACAATGACCATACACCTCAGTTCCAAGTATACACATTCGAAAAATGAATAGTGTTAGATAATTAATAAACTAAAGTATACTAAAAAATATTAATCTAAACTAAGAAAATCACTTCATCAATTCCAACTCAATAATACACAATTCACCATATAACTAAAAAACTCAACATATTCATGACATTGAAGTATATGCAATAGTTCAACTTTTCAAACATATTATATTAAAAAAAACTTCACTATCAAAATCAAAACACTTCAATATCTAACTTCTAACTTCGGAACACTTCAACATAAACTCAAAAAAATACACAATTCACAATCTAATAAATAAAATCCTCAATTCAAATAAAATAAAGCCCTAAAATAAAAAATCTCCAATTCATTCACTAACTAACAATCAAATATCTAAACTAACAATCAAAAACACAAATTCAACCAACTAAATACAATAAATTATCTAACAAATCAAATTTTACTCAAAAGAAAAAGAAAAAAAAACTAACCCTAACCTTAATTAGATTTTATGGGTTTGGTTATCGTGGAGGGCTGGTGGAGGAAGCAGTGGCAGAAGTTGCAACTCCAACGGTGGCAATGGCGGTGGCGGTGGAAACTCCAATGGAGGCTAGGAGGTGGACAATAGTGGTGGTGACCCTTTTGAGAGAAGAAGAGAGGATAAGAGAGAGAAGGAAGATAGAAAATGAGGAAAAAATGAGACTATACTTTATACCAAGACTCTCCAATGGTAGAATAAACTTTGGATCGCCATCACACTTCTTCAACAACAAGACGTGGAAAACTAGATGTACCGATGCTAAGTCATTAGGCAAATAAATCTCATAGGAAAACTTACCAATACGCCTCATAATATAATATGGGCCCACATAAAGGGGACTATGCTTCCCTTTATTCCAAAACCTCGTTACACCCTTCATAGGTGAAATTTTAAATTAAACCCAATCATTAGTATCAAACTCTAGATCTCATCTCCTAACATCGGCATAGGTCTTTTATCAACTTTTAGCTATTTTCAGACTTTCTCTAATAAGCCAAACATTCCCCATAGCCTCATGTACCAACTCGGGACCATGTAAGGCAACCTCACCAACTGATTCTTGAATTATAGCTATTATTATAAGCAAACTAGATCAAAGGAAAATGATCATCCCAATTACCCTTGAAGTGAATCACACAAGCTCTCATCATATCTTCAAATTTTTGATAATACACTCCACGTGAAAATCGATTTGAGGACTAAAGGTGGTACTAAGCTTGAAATGAGTACCAAGCCCTTTTTGGAAAGATTTCTGGAATTAAGAAGTATATTGGGTACCAAGATCAAAGATAATAGATAGGGGCACTCCATGCAACCTAACCATCTCCCTTAGATACAACTTAGCATACTCTTCTGCCGCATAAGTAGCCTTGACCTGAATGAAATTAGTCGACTTTGATTTGCAATATACAATAACAAAAATGCAGTCATGTTCCGGCCAAGTGCATGGTAAACCAACAAGAAAGTTCGTATTCAAATATTCCCACTTCTAAGTAGGAATACTAATATCTTGGGACAAACCTCCCTGAGATAGATGCTCAACTTTCACTTGTTGACAATTAAGATAGTTAGCCAAAAATTCTTCAATATCATTCTTCATCCCATTCTATCAATAGATCTCCCGCAAGTAACGATATATCTTTATGGCTCTAGGGTGAATGAAATATCGGGAACTATAGGCTTCCGATAACATTTTTCTCTCTCAAGTCATCAACATTGGGAACACACAATTGTCCTTGATACTGAAGCACCCCATCTCCCCATTTGTAGAAAGCCTCAATGGACTTTATAAGTACCAGTTCTTTTAACACAAAAAAAATTAGATCAAGACCTGGTTTGGCTTTCAGATAAGATATAAAGGATGATTTTGAACCATTTTAAGTAATAACACCACCTTCATTAGCATCAACCAACCTAACACCCAATCAGACCAATATATGAACATGGCAAACAAACTCCTTCTTATCTTTCTCAACATGAGCAACACTACCCATTGATAGTTGACTAATAGTACCCACCACATCATTCAATTTATTGGAGCGATAAAGAACACTCTGGTCGTAATACTTTACCAAATCAAGTCACCTCTTTTTGCTAAGATTTAAATCCTTTTTCTTGAACTCATATTGCAAACTCTTGTGGTTGATAAAGACATAAACATGGATACCATATAAGTAATGCCTCAAAAATTTTAAGGTAAAAATAAACACCGCTTGTTCTAAATCATTTTTAGAATAATTCTTTTCATGATTCTTTAGCTACCTCGAAGCATATGCAATCACCTTTCTATTTTTCATAAGAACACACCGTAATCCTATCCTTGAAGCATGAAAATAAACAACAAACCCATCGGATCCTACTGGTGAAGTCAATACTGGAGAGGAGGTAAGTCTATCTTTCAATTCTAGAAAACTATTCTCACGCACTTCCGACTATAAGACCTTAAATTTCATTTGGGTCAATGCAGTTAATGGCGAGACAATCGTAGAAAACCCTTCCACAAACCTTCTATAAGAACTAGCAAAACCCAAGAAACTTCAAATATCAAAAGACAATAGAGGTTTAAGCCAACTATTAACCAATTTTTTCTTCTTAGGATCTACGTGAATATCCTTACCAGAAACAATGTAAACCAGAAAATCCATGTACCTTAACCAAACTCACATTTACTAAACTTTGCAAATAGTTGTTAGTCCTTGAGGACTTGCAACACAATCCTTAAATGATTAACATGATTTTCCTCACTACGTGAGTAAATAAAAATATCATCAATGAAGAAAATCACACACATATCAAGGTATTTCCAAAACACTCAATTTGTCTTATCCATAAATTCAACTAGATAATTCATCAAACAAAACGACATTACCAAAATCTCATAATGATTATACCGAGTTGGAAAAGTTGTCTACAAAATGTCATCTTCCTTCACCCTCAATTGGTGATAACTTGACCGAAGGTTGATCTTATAGAAGTAACTCGCTCCTTGGAGTTGATCAATCAAACCATCTATTTTTGGAAGAGGAAACTTATTTTTAATGGTAACCTTGTTTAATTTCCTGTAGTCAATACACATGTGAAGTGAACCATCTTTATTACGAACAAACAAAATTGGAGCACCCGATGGAAAGATATGAAACACGTATCCAAAAAAAGCTTTCGATTGCTTTTTCAAATCCTTGCGTTCTACTAGAGCCATATGGTATGTAGGAATAGATAGAAGTTGTGTATCTGGGAGAAGGTTGATATCGATGTCTATTTCCCTTTTGGGAGTAATGTCAGGTAAATCATCGAGAATCACTTCCGAAAACTCATTTACAACAGGAACCGACTCAAAAATAAAGGTTTAAGAATCTTTATCTCTAACCCAAACAAGTTGATATATGCAGACAGTAGAAATTATATTTGTAGATTTAAGACAAGAAATAAACTGACCCTTAGGCATAAACTTTCCCCTTTTTAACTCTAGGACAGGCTCATTCGGAAATTGAAACTTCACCATTCGGGTTCTACAATCAACATAAGCTTAAAAAGAATAGAACCTACTCATACCAATAATGACATTGAAATCTAGAATATCAAGCTCTACTAGGTCACCATGAGTCACTCAATGGGATAAGGAGATGGGACAATTTTTATTGACTCACTTAGCAACAATAGATTCACCAATTGGATTAGAGATAGAAAAAAGATCTAACAGCACATCCGGAGAGAAATCAAGTCTCATAGAAACATATAGCGTCACAAAAGACAAGGTAGAACTGGGATCAAGAAAAGCATATAAATCATGATGAAATTTATTAAACATACCTATAACAACATGGGAACAACCCTCTTGCTCATGATGAGTTTGAGGTACATAAATTTTTTTGTTGTTTAGTGTTTTTGAACCCGGACCACTAGGTTGAGCATGCCTACCTTTTCGTCCCTTAGCTGTAAGTAATGAATAATACCTTATCTTATGACCACTCATACCGTAACCGAATCAATTATTCGTACCGCCTAACCATTTACCATCATGCTTCCTTCCACACCTAACACAACTAGACAATGAATATCCACCCTAAATTCCTCCTTGAGGCTTAGGGTTAGACATCCTATCTTTTTTGAACTTACGAGCCGGAACATTGGAGGAACTTTGACCAGAAAACCATTGTGGGAACCTCAAACAACCATGTTTGTTGAGCCATGAATGTAAAAAGTCACTATAACCGCTCTTTGCTCTCATTGACTCACTGTACCTTACCTTAAGCTTATCATATTCAATTTATTGAGCACGAATCATTAGATGTGAAATGTCTATTTCCTCGATGAGCATGGCAGTATGACATTCCATAATTACAATTTCGGACACTACCAAAACAAACTTTCTCATCTTTGCTCTTGAATCAACAACAATAGTAGGATAATATCTATAAAATTGTGTGAACTTCAAGGCATACTCCTTCACACTCATATTTCCTTGTCGAAGGTTAATGTATTCAAGTAACTTTTCCTACCTCATCTCAAGGGGAAAATACCTATGGAAAGCAACCTTAAACTTCTCCCAATCAATATGACCCACATCCACCGCCCTCACTTCCTTCCATCGGTGAACAAAACTTGAGCAGCACCCTTAAGTTGTTAAGTGGTTAATTTTGCCTATTCCATCGGTGTCACTCCCATGATTATCAAAAACTTATATACCTCATCAATGAACTCTTGAGGATCTTCCTCAATTTTTGAACCATGAAACTCCGAAGGATTCATTCTACTGAAGTCCCAAACTCTAGTTGTCGTCGTATCCATGTTTGGGTTCACGGGGATAACAACCTCCCTATTGGCCTGGGCCATCATGGCTTGAGCCAGCACTTGTAAAGCAGCCTAAAACTCTCCATTGGTCACTTGTTCGGCCAAAGAGTCGGCCTGAACTTGAGGAGATTATAAATGCACATTCTCACCAACATTATTTCTAACGTATACTCTTCGAGGGGCCATATCCTGAAAAGGATAGAATAAGGATTAGGAGAGAGACATACTATTACATGACTTTTGATTGATGAAAGAAGTAGAGTTTCCTGAACATGTTATAGCTTTTTCTTCATAAATGTGGCGCGCTTCAAACTTATTAACAATACTATATTCGACCTTGCTAATGCGACATCCTAGAACCTCCCTAAATCTTGTTATAAGAATACCAAGTATTTCACTACCCAAAGTATACCCTAAGTGTAACATGATGTATAGAACCCCAAGAGTCCCTAGAAAGTCATTTATCAAACATCATACAAGATAATAGAAAAAAAGATTTTAAAAGAAATAGTTGAATGTCATAAAAGAGTTTTGACAAAGTGGAAGTCTAACATAAATATCAAAAAGCCATATATTACATCATGAGGAAAGTGATCGGGATGTAACCCATACATAAAATACAAATTCTAAAAATTAATGTAAAGAAATCAATAAGGGTGTCTCGATCCTAAGAACATGAGAACTCACAAATTCTTGAGTGCTAAAAGTTCATCTAGCCACGAGTGTGAGAGGTAGAAATGTTGGACCCTATATTAGTAACACAATATAGGAAAAATTATGCATTAGTACATGGAATGTACTAAGTATGAAAAAATGAAAAGACTTTACGGGATATGCACTGACCAAGGTAAATCATAAGATAAAATGGTTAGAAAGCATAAGTCATAATAATGGTCAATGCAAGTTAAACATCTTTAAAATACTTGTAAGTTACTTTTGAATGTAACACTAGTTCATTATTGTGGGAAGTATACCATATTACCGACATAGACTATAAAAGCTATAAAATGGATTCCAGTGTATAACCCACACCGAAAAGTGATATACTTACTTGCCAAGGTAAGAACCATACATATTAGCTAAAGTGAATCCATTAGTTAATCTATATTTAACATAATCATATGGTGGCACATAGTTATGAGAGAATGAGATTGCTAGTAGAAACCCGACCTTAACAAATGATAGAGCTTCCATCTCAACATCCTCTCGGTGTTGTATATAAATCCCACAGAATTTTCATTACTCATATTCATCTTATTATCCACGGAAAAGTACAATTAAGAAACCAATCCAAGCTAGAATTAGAATATTAAGTCCTTAATCTTGATTCAATTTAGGTGAGATAACTTTCAACCTTATAAATCCTTGTGTGACAAAATCTTTCATAATCAACAACACACTGATACTTTAACTTCAAAGAATCCTCAAATCATTTACATCAATTTCATATAAGAACATGCATATCTTCATAGATTCATCTTTCATAGTTCATAAGCTTAATCATGTGTTCATAGAGTAAAATTTATGGATCATGCATGGGTTATTATGTATTCAAGTCAAAAGCATCTAATTACTTAAATTCATTCATAAATAGATAAAAAAAAAAAAAAATTGGATCATAATTAAAAGAACCCTTGAAGATTTCATAAAACCCTAACTTGAATTGAGAATCTATCTTTACAAAATTAGAGGTTTTAGGAACACTATGGAGAAACAGACTTCATAGATGAATACGAACCTACCTTGGAGTTAAAATTTCAATTGTAATGGTGATATTGAGATCTTGGTGCTTGAAACCCTAGATTGTTCTTCCTTGACTTTGAGGAAATTTAAAAGGGGTGAACTTGGAGGGAAATTAGGGATTTAGGTGAATTAATGTAAAGGGGTAGTTTTAGTACTGAAGGAGTATTTATAGGGCTTCATATTAGGAAACAAAATGACTTAGTTTAGGTTTAAAATTGTTTGGAAAGGACCCAAAATCCCTTCATTATAACTTCCAAAGCCCTTCTAGGACAAGGACCTATAGTATGTAGGTATTTTACTGATTGTCCTGGTCAACAATAAAAATGATAAGAGACCCTAAATTTTGACTATCTTTTAATAGACACAGTCTTAAGCTCAAAGGTCTATCTACGGACCATAGACACCAACCATAAAAACCAACCTTTGGCCATAAAATTTCACTATGTGTGGGAGCTACCCACAAGACCTATCATTGGCTTGAATATAAGTTGTCGGACCTTACGGGTGAATCATAAAAGAAGTACTGGACTTGATTTTAGAAATTAATTTTCTCCCTTTATAAGGATGTCATCTACAGCCCTTAGAATTTTCTACTGTTCGAAGATGGGACATGTAGAACCATACTACGGTTGAAAAAAATTCTTTCTTTCTTTTCCAAATCTGAGGTGTTACATTTGCTTCACGTAACTCTTTGCTATAAAAGTAGCTCTTCCCCTACATTTTCTCTCAACTAAATTACTTGTTCAAATATATTTGTATTATATTTTTATATGTAGAAACAATAAATGACCCAGAAAGAAAAATGTATGGCGGTAAAAACATTGAAGATCCCATTGAAAATGAGTGGAGGTTTTGGAAAAGAAGGGTGTTATCAATAATATTTGGAAGAGGCACTGGGGAGATATTGTGACAAAATAAGGGATTCATGGAAAAAAATTGGTGTTTGGTAAGATATATTTGATATCTTGGTGGAGGCGGTGGAAGTGTATCATTCAATCGCAATTATGTTTTGAGGGTGAAAGTAAAAACTTTTTTTTTATTCCAGTGCCGCTAGTGAATTGACCTCCAAGTTAAAATAGTATTGTTGAGTCATCGAATGCGGTGCTAACAGTTAAGGTTGTTGTGTAACGACTCGAATCGTCGTTACTTACGAAGGGAAAAACGTCGTTAGTAACAGGACCCCCCTGTCCCAACAGAGAGGGATGATGCCGCTACGGTGAAAACCCCCTAACGGGATGGGAGAGCCAGAGTTTGATGGTCGGAGGGAAGAACTTAATGACACAAAGTCTTATTTACTCTTTTTACCCTAAGTGCCAAAACGAGGCGAGGGTCACCCCAGAAACCCTCAAAAGTATGCTCTAAGCTTGGGAAAGATGGAGAAATAGATTTCTAGCGCAAGGTTGGCGACAACTTGCTGATTCCTAGCCAAAATCCACTGTCTCGTTGTTTGGAAGCCGAGATTGGAGCTACAATCCCTCTGCAACTGCTTAGCGCCCAGGTAGGCTATGTTTACTTACTTGAGTAGTATTAAATTCGTGCTCACTGCGTAATATATTACTAATTGATGGTTGAATTCATGTTTAGACCGTCGGGCAGGAAAAAAAAGGCAGTTGTACATGTAATCCTAGTTGTTAAATATGATGTGTACCATAGGGGGAAGCCTCGTCCTTTGAAATAGGAGTAGGTGATGGTTCTGTAACGACTCGGAAAATGATAGAGTGAAACTAGAGCCTCATATGTGAGTTGGAGTCGAGAACTTAATGAAATGATATTATTTGAATTTGACCCAAAATGGTTCTTAAAAATGTGCTTCGGAAGTTACCGGAAACTTGTTTAACTGTATATAAAAAGATCCGTTTCGTTTTTCAAAAATCAAACTTCATATTCTTGTTTAGGGGGTCAAATTGAGTGGGAAATGGGTCTAACCCAAATTTTAGAGCAACCGTATCAAAATCCGAAATTTCCAAGTGAAGCCTTTTTCGAGGGTCTACTTTGGAGGGTCATATCTCCTAGAACACAA
>JAJOOO010030419.1:0-12357 GCA_029582685.1 Solanum piurae
CAAAACTGAGAATGCAACAATTAATCTGATAATGATGCATTCATAAACTGAGGCATGTATAACTGAATACTGAAATATATGACCTAGCATGTGTAATTAAAGAACTAAAGAACTACATAGCTAGGGTTCTGGAATTCATGCAATAAACTGAATATTAACATACTAATATGATTTGGATCATTCTAACAACTAAGAACCCAATAATTCTAACATTCAAGAAACCTTAGGTCTATTCATAATAAGGGAATCAAGAAACTAACTGAAAACTAGGGACCTAATGGGTGAAAGGAACCCACTAGTTAAATCCCACATACCTGGTGACGAATTTCACGGAGAAATCCTTTCATTTCTGGGCTGGAACTGAAGAAAACTTGTTGCGTTCTTGAACTAGGGTTTTGACCTTTTTCTCCTCTTAGCGTTCTAATTTTTCTAAGTTTGATTAATGATTTGACTTAGGTAAGTTCTAGTTATGTTTCTAGGCTTAAACCGACTAAAACCTCATGATTTAGGGTCTAAATGACGTATCTTAGGGGTTAAACGAAATAGGAAAAGACCAAAAGACCCCTGACTTAATTGCTGTCGGAGTGATTGACGGACGGGACTGACGGGCCGTCAATCAATTGACGGTCCGTCGATTGGGTCCATCGATCAAATCTGCCCAATAGGGCTTCACTAAAACGAGCATAACTTTTCACTCGGAGGTCGGATTTTAGTAAACTCGGTGGCGGTGGAAAGAGGATTCAATTATATAACATATTATTGTTATGGGACACATAATTCCTTTGGTGCTAAAAGTTATGACCATCTGAAGTTGACCCAATCACAATTTTCCATCTAACTAGCTTCTACCCTCACCTACTGTCAGACCTACGGAGCGTCGATCGACTGACGGTCCATGCTGGTTAACCGTCAATCAAGATTGAAGCTGGGCTTTTGGGCCTTCGATCCACGGACACGAAATACGGTCCGTGACCTGATCTACGGACCGTAGGTCCGGCCGTGGGTCAAAACTTGGCCAAAATTTTGGGCTGAGTTTTGGGGGATGTTGCTGACACGAACCACAGACCTACAAGACGGACCGTGGGTCATCCTACGGTCCATGGATGGTGCCCTTGGGTGCCACCTGCAACACCAAAAATCTGCAATCTGGTCTATTTCGGATACGGTGTGTTACACATACAATTGAAAACTTTGTTAAAAAGTGGAAGTCTACTTGTCTTACATGTGCATCTAATATATTTAAATTAAAGCTTGGGTCACGACCCTTATAATAGAAAGTCTAATAAGTGTCTAGTACAATGAAGAAATGAAATGATAACAAATCACTTGTCCTCGGATCCATGAGGACATATCACAAACTTGATGAATAGTCAACTCAAGCTTGAACTAGAAGAAATCAACTCATTTGTCGGAACCTACACTTGGTAGAAAAATGGAAGAAATATGGGTTAGCACACAAAATGTACTAAGTATGATAGCCATGCAAAAACCATGCTTAAAAAAGAATATTTTGGTTAAAAACCATGCTATATGCCAATTTGAGAAAACATCATGATCTTTAGTATAAAAGGCATAAGATACAAACATAATCAACATATAAGCCATTTCATCACATTAGAACCATCACCTTGGGTAACCCTAAGCTATACTTGTGCAATGTAAAAATAGCATCCCATACTACCATTCCTACTAAGTACCACTTTGAGGCCACCTTAGATGAACTTACCATTCTTCATACTTATATTTAATCAATACTCATACATAAGGAACACATACATTTCATAAGTCATGACAAGGAAAGTAACTCATAATAAGTAAAACATGCATCATTACATTAAGCATTTCAGTCAACATTCTCATTAGCTTCATTATAAGCACATTCATTTCATTAGACATTAAGGCATTGGAGAATCACACCATAGTCCTCTCAAAGACTCCTCGTGCAATGCATGAATGGCATCCCATACTACCACCCACACTTCATAGAACCTCTTGAGAAACCATAACACGTATCTCACATGATCGGAATAAGCATTAACCGACATAGACCATGCGTGCTTAACATGGAATCCGATGTACTATCCCACATCGTAAGGGTTGGTCTACTTGCCTAAGGTAGAACCGGTAACATTTTAGCGTAACTGGATCCACTATCTAATAACCTATGTGGGCACATAGTTATGGGATAAGAAAGATGTTCATTGAAATCCGACTAATGTGGGAAGAGCTTCCATCTTACCATATCCACTCGGTGCTAAGCCTACATTCCCATAGAGTAGTTCATTTTCATTAACATTATTACACTTGAGAGGAATGCTATTGGCCTATCGACCCAAGGTACATTATTGCACACATGAAAGGACTGCCATTGGCCTATCGATTCATGGTACATCATTAGGATAGACCATTAAATGCTAATGAAAGGAATGCCATTGCCCTATCGATTCAAGACAAAGCCTTAGGATACTTCATTAGTCATTTATGAAAGGAATGCCATTGGCCTATCGATTCATGTTCATTAAGTGAAGATACATTAATTACACAAGAAGAGGATGTCTAAGCCGACCAATTCAAGGTAGATCAATCAACATTACATTCATTTACACAAGAAGAGGATGCCCTAAGCCTACCAATTCAAGATGTAACATTACATTGAAGAAACCTTTCACATTCTATCATTATCATTCATGAGTGGATAATTTAGAATAACCCTTCATAAAAACACAATTGCATTCTAGACATAATCACATTACTTGCATTGAAATCACAAAGAATATACATAGCATCATGATTATACATCAATCCTTCATACTTTTCCCTTCAAAGCCATGAATCAAAATTCACCAACATACCTAGAATACTACAATTTAAACATGGAAAATGACATGATTCAGTAGACTAAATCAATACAGACTTAATCTCTTCACATGCTTCCATAATGAATCAATCCCAAATCACAATTCACAATTTAGTATTTTGGGGGAATCATGTGTTCATGAGGGGAATTTAATCAAAAATCAACATGAATTCCTCAATTCAATAATAATTCATCTTAAAATAATCATTGAAAACGTTTTGAAGTTGAACCCATGACTTAGATTGAAACCCTAACTTTTGGGGGATTTTGGAAACTTTGAAATCATCTTTTGAAGGGTCTCCTTGGATGGAAATTAACCAAGGATGAAGACTTCCATACCTTGATTGAAGAAAATCCACGAAATTGAGTGAGAAAGATGAAATCTTGAGCTACAAACCTTGAGTTCTTCTTCTCCAATAGAGGTTTCTAGAGAGAGAATATTTGGAGAGGAGGTGGTTTCTATTTTTGGGTTTTGGGAATAATGAATTTTAAAAGCTAGTTTAATAGTTTAAAAAGCCTTACATAACTCTAATTAATAAAAATAAACCCAACCCTAACTAATCTAACCACCCTAGGAATTTACCACTTTGCCCCAAACTTGGCCGAATTTGGGCAGATTTCAGTGGTTACCTACGCCCACCAACCCACGGACAGTGAGTGGGGTGACGCCCCGTACTGCACATCCGTGGTTTGGTTCAGGAACTTGTCATCAGGAGTTCTTGACCTACGACCAAGCCCTATGGGGCTTTGATGGACCTACGCCCAGTAGGTCCCATCCGTAGGTCATGACCATTTTGACAGCTTTTTGGTTTTTGGGCAGCCTTGGGGTTAGGCTTTAGGGTCTTCCTCAAGGACCCTTGGTTGGTCCTTGGGGAGTCACACCTTGAAGTTTAACCCCTATAACTTTCAACCTAATCTAGGGAACTCATTTTACAACATAAAACTCAACATCAAACTCAACAACACACTCGTATGGCTCTAGTTTCACCTACTAGTTTTCCGAGTCATAACATTATCTCCCCCTTGGGAGCATTGGACCTCGAGTGTCACGTTAAACACTTTAGGGAAAAAAAACTCAAGACTAGAATCCAATCATGCATGAAACATCATAAACAATGCACAACACTAGGAGGAAACATCAATTCCATCTCAAACATACTCCATTCAACACAAGAAAATAGGTACTACATCTACAAACTCATTGTGGATGAAAACTTCAACATTTCTCATTTCATTGGACGAATTACCTTCTCCAACTCAAAAAATACTCATCATAACACCATAAAGCAAATTATGCAATTACTCTCAAAAGCACATTTAAGCATGTTCAACAATTCACCTCATGAAGCATATAGACAACTCATACTAAATGTACATCAACATGAGGAACCTAAATCATAAAAACTCAATTTCTCATTTAAACATAAATTCATCAAAAACATGCATAACATAAGGAGACCATGGAAACACATAAGTCACACATGACTCCACAACATAAAACAAGCTACAAGGAACTCTTGGTCTCAATCTTGAATAGGAATAGAAGAAAGTAATAAGGATATCAGAACTCTTAACAACCTTGCCTTCTAAACATACCATCTCCCCCTTGGGAGTAAACCCATACTAAGGCTAACATGAAAATAACATAAGGACCTTAATAAAACATTCACAACCATAAGGAACTTATCAACATACCAGTGCCTTCATCTGGAAGAGCTCCTTTGTCTTCTCTAGACCAGAGTGCATAGAAACTACCATGCTTTGGAGCATTAGGATCTAGGACACTAAGAGAATATTGTTTGATCTCTCTTTCTTTTGGCCGTGCGTGTAGGGCAATTTTTCACTTGGTGATCACTCTTTCCACAACCATAGAACCCGTCTGTACCGTCTAGGCACTTCCCATGGTGTTTCTTTCCACAATTGGTGGAAATAGGTTTAGGAAATGGAGACCCACTACCTTTCTCTTGGTTAACCCTAGGAGTGCTTGAAGAATCTTGGTTAGAAGCCCTCTTTATGAACTTTGGTTTACCTTGCTCATCAGACCTAGTTCTCTTCATCTCCCTATTATTTTTCTTAATTTTGAACTCCTAAATTTGTTGAGAAAACACCATAAGCCTAGATATATTCATGTCATCATGGAGCATTGCCGCACGACACTCTTCCTCAACTAGGTCGGACACACCCGTCACATATCTACTCATCTCATCCCTCGGGTTTGACACCAAAGATGGAGCATACTTAAACAATAGGGTAAATTTCAAAGAATACTCTTGAACATTCATATTACCTTGCCTAAGGTTGATAAACTCCTCCACCTTAGCTTCTCTCTTCTCACGGGGGAAGAACCTATCAAGGAATGCTTTCTTAAATACCTCCCAATCTATGGAACCCGCTCCTACCTACCTATTGCTCTTCCATTGAATAAACCAAACTTGGGCAACATCCTTCAATTGATAAGCGAATAGTTCTACTTTTTCTATAGAAGTCACCCCCATAGCATTAACTACCTTCTACACCTCATCCACAAACTCTTGGGGATCAACCCCCACCTTGGAACCAAGAAACACCAGAGGGTTCATCCTCACAAAGTCCCTCAACCTAGAATCCATAGTGCTCACATTAGGTTCACATGTGCCTCAACACCCCTATTGACTTGGGCCGTCATAGCTTGGGCTTGAGTAGTTACAGCTTGATCCATCATTAGAAGAGCCGACCTAACTTCCTCATTGGTCATGGCCGGAGGATCAACCAAAACTTGATTGCCTTGAGGAACTTGGTTACCTTGAGGACCTTGGAGAGGAGCTCCCTCATTCACATTCTCCCCTTCCATCCTTCTTGCATTCTCCTCTTCCATCCTTCTTGCATTCTCCCTTCTTGTATTCATATCCTATAAACACAAGAGAAGGGTTAGGAAAAGGACTTTTTAGAGTTAAAACTCTAAGGCACGACTTTAAGAGTAATGAAAGAAGTGTAGTTTCCTAACGTCTTATAGCCTCTCATTCATAAATGTGGTGCGCTTCACACTCATGAACAAGACTCTACTAGACGTAGCTTATGAGACATCAGTCCTAAAAGCCATCCCAACATCTTGTGCTCTAATACCATGTTTGTCATGACCCAAGCCTACACCCCGGACGTGACACGGCGTATAAGACTCCGAAGAGCCTCATAGCATTCATAACATAAGACATAAGAAATAGTGCAGAATTTAAAACTCTTTTTAAATCCATACAATCAAAAACTTTTTTAAAACAACGGAAGTGTACTTTTGTCTCACATGGCCATATAATACATTTGAATCAAAGCTAGGGTCACGTCCCTTATAATAGAAAGTCTAATAAGTGTATAGTACAATGAAGAAATGAAAGGACAATAAAGCACTTGTCGTCGGATCCATGAAGACATACCACAAACTTGATGAATAGTCAACTCAAGCTTGAACTAGAAGAAATCAACTCAATATCCAGAGCCTACACTTTGTAGAAAAATGGAAGAATATGGGTTAGAACACAAAATGCACTAAGTACGATAGCCATGAAAAAACCATGCTTAAAAAGGACAGTTTGGTTAAAAATGATGCTATATGCCAATTTGAGAAAACATCATGAACTTTAGTATAAAAGGCATAAGATACAAACATAATCAACATATAAGCCATTTCATCACATTAGAACCATCACCTTGGGTAACCATAAGCTATACTTGTGCAATGTAAAAATAGCATCCCATACTACTATTCCTACTAAGTACCACTTTGAGGCCACCTTAGATGAACTTACCATTCTTCATACTTATCTTTAATCAATACTCATACATAAGGAACACATACATTTCATAAGTCATGACAAGGAAAGTAACTCATAATACAATCCAAGTAAAACATGCATCATTACATTAAGCATTTCAGTCAACATTCTCATTAGCTTCATTATAAGCACATTCATTTCATTAGACATTAAGGCATTGGAGAATCACACCATAGTCCTCTCAAAGACTCCTCGTGCAATGCATGAATGGCATCCCATACTACCACCCACACTTCATAGAACCTCTTGAAAAACCATAACACGTATCTCACATGATCGGAATAAGCATTAACCGACATAGACCATGTGTGCTTAACATGGAATCCGATGTACTATCCCACATCGTAAGGGTTGGTCTACTTGCATAAGGTAGAACCGGTAACATTTTAGCTTAACTGGATCCACTATCTAATAACCTATGTGGGCACATAGTTATGGGATAAGAAAGATGTTCATTGAAATCCGACCTAATGTGGGGAGAGCTTCCATCTTGCCATATCCACTTGGTGCTAAGCTTACATTCCCATAGAGTAGTTCATTTTCATTAACATTATTACACTTGAGAGGAATGCCATTGGCCTATCGACCCAAGGTACATTATTGCACACATGAAAGGAATTCCATTGGCCTATCGATTCATGGTACATCATTAGGATAACTCATTAAATCCTCATGAAAGGAATGCCATTGGCCTATCGATTCAAGATTCATCACTACATTAGTTCATTGACTCATTATGAAAGGAATTCCATTGGCCTATCTATTAAAGAGCCATTACATTAGTTCATTGGCTCATTATGAAAGGAATGCCGTTGGCCTATCGATTCAAGACAAGGCCTTCAGATACTTCATTAGTCATTTATGAAAGGAATGACATTGGCCTATCGATTCATGTTAATTATGTCAAGATACATTAGTTACACAAGAAGAGGATGTCTAAGCCTACCAATTCAAGGTATATCAATCAACTTTACTTTAATTTATACAAGAAGAGGATGCCCTTAGGCCTACCAATTCAAGATGTAACATTACATTAAAGAAACCTTTCACATTTTATCATTATTATCATTCATGAGTGTATAATAGAGAATAACCTTTCAATAATAATACAATTTCATTCTAGACATGATCACATTACTTGCATTGAAATCACAAAGCATATACATAGCATCATGATTATACATCAATCCTTATACTTTTCCCTTCATGGCCATGAATCAGAATTCACCAACACACCTAGAATTTAGGCATGAATAATGACATAATTCAATAAACTAAATCAATATAGACTTAATCTCTTCACATGATTCCATAATCAATCAATCCCAAATCACAATTCACAATTTAGTATTTTGGGGGATTCATGGGTTCATGAGGGGAATTTCATCATAAATCAACATTAATTACTCAATTCAATCATAATTCATCTTAAAACAATCATTGAAAATGTTTTGAAGTTGAACCCACGACTTAGATTGAAACCCTAACTTTTGGGGGATATTTGAAACTTTGAAATCATCTTTTGAAGGGGCTCCTTGATTGAAGAAACTCCACGAAATTGAGTGAGAAAGATGAAATCTTGAGCTACAAACCTTGACTTCTTCTTCTCCAATGGAGGTTTCTAGAGAGAGAATATTTGGAGAGGAGGTGGTTTTAATTTTTGGGTTTTGGGAATAATGAATTGGAAAAGGTAGTTTAATAGTTTAAAAAGCCTTACATAACTTTAATTAAATAAAATTAACCGACCCCTAACTAATCTCACCACCCTAGGAATTTACCACTTCCTCCCCAACTTGGCCGAATTTGGACAGATTTCAGTGGTTACCTACGCCCACCAACCCATGGACCGTGAGTGGAGTAACGCCCCATATTGCACGTCCATGGTTTTGTTCAGGAACATGTCATCAAGATGTTTTTATCTATGACCAAGCCCTACGGGGTGTGGATGGACCTACGCCTAGTACGTCCCATCCGTAGGTCATGACCATTTTGACATCTTTTTGGTTCTTGGGGCAGCCTTGGGGTTAGGCTTTAGGGTTCTCCTCA
Source organism: Solanum piurae (assembly GCA_029582685.1). Lineage (NCBI taxonomy): Eukaryota > Viridiplantae > Streptophyta > Magnoliopsida > Solanales > Solanaceae > Solanum > Solanum piurae. The sequence goes on from JAJOOO010030419.1 coordinate 8,710, forward strand.
AGGACCCTTGGTTGGTCGTTGGGAAGATGTACCTTGATGTTTAATCCCTAGAACCCTCAACCTAGCTCGGGAACTCATTTTACAACATAAAACTCAACATCAAACTCAACAACACACTCGTAAGGTTCTAGTTTCACCTACAAGTTTTTTGAGTCGTAACAAATTTCCTCTGGCAACATCAACAAAAAAATCATCTCTCATCAAGAGCATTATCCAAGACATTGATGTTGAACCAAATTAATCCTTGAATAATAACAATGACCTCACTAGCAAGAACAATCATTTCAAAATTTATGGATAAGGTAATCGATAGAGAGACAAACTGAAACCAAAAACAACCAAATATAATTAAACCAAAACATCAAAATCTCAACTTCTAACTGAATAACAAAATACAATATCAGAAAAGTGAATAGGCATCGGTGGCCTCACCCAACAAAAATAAGTAGTTTTGTCCTTAATGCTATACAAATGAAAGTGTTAGATAAAAGAATAAATCCCCCCTCCCCTACATGTTATGCCTGTGAAGAACTCTGATCATGTGACTCGGAGGGAATAGAACCATCTTAGAGATTAGTACCTGGATCATGTAAAGGGGGAGGCAATAATGTAGCATTAATCAAGGCATTAGTTCCTGACACATCAAGAGGAGGAATAGTAGAATCTGACAAACAGACTCTACTAGTGCCAATCTTGGAGGTCTCTAGACGAGATATCTCCAAAGTTATGTGAACTATCGATTCCTCTAAAACCTGAAGCTAGGGATGGAAATAGGGCAGGTTAGGGCAGTGCAAGCCTTGACGCGTTAAGATTTTAACCCACCCTACCCTGCCCCATTTAGAATTTTTCAACATTTTGCCCTGCCCTCCCCTGCCCCACTAAGCCCTGCACTGATCTACCCCATTTAAGTGTTAATTTATTTTTCCTATTTTTTATTTTTTGTTTAATTTTTAAAATGTAACGAGACTATTTCCAATTATAAGCTTTTTCTTAGTTATATCAAATTGCGAGATGTTACATAAGGTCACTAGATGTAGCACCTTGTTTTCCAAAAAGAACTAAAGAAAATTCATTCAAGTCATTCCTAGGTTCATTTAAGTTTTGGGTCAACTTCAAACGACCATAACTTTCAGTATATGATGATTTAGGTGGACCATAAGATATCAAATGAAAGATCTTCGAGCCCTTTTTCAAACACCCCCGAGTTTGATAATTTTTGAGTGCGTATAAGGGAGATATGCCCGTTTGAAGTCGGGCTATCCAGTTAAGGAAAGTTACCCAGATTTAAGAGGGGTATTGTGGTCTTTTCCTTACCCAATCTGATTTAATTCATTTTTGGTAAGGTTTTAAGGGTCTAATCCGATTAGGTTACTGGTTCTACCTTAGGCAAGTAGACCAACCCTTTTCGATGTGGGAGTCACCGAATTCCATGTTAAAGCTCACATGGTCTCATGTCGGTTAAGGCTTATTTCCCATATGAACAAGTGGTTAATAATCAACTAAGGCAGGCTTGAAGAAGCATCCCATATGTATCAAAAGCTTTAAAGATGTTGCTAGCTTGCAAGTAAAGATAATGAAAATGCATGATGGCCTAAAGAGGTTTACCTGGGATGGGTGGGATTATGGGATCTTATTCATGCATTGCACAAGTAAACTTTGAGGGTACTTACGGTATGTTTCCCTTATGGTATGATGATCTATGAATTGATTATGCTTACAACTTATGCTTTTCCTTTAACTTCAAAATGATGCTTTAACTTAGTAAATTGCATACATTCAACTAAAATGTCCCTTTTTGCATGATTCAGTGTTTTTATGATGGCTAACATACTTAGTGCATTTTTGTACTAACCCATATTTTTCTACATTTTCCCCAAGTGTAGGGTCGAGTTATCAACATGGTCCCCATTGTTGCTAGAGCTTGGATTTGTTCATTTATCCTTACTTGTTGGTGAGTCCTCATGGTTCGAGGACGAACATTATCATTGTAGTTTCATTCCTGTATTTCCCTTTTTCGGATTATGTTTTAAGGGTTGTGACCCTATTTGATTCGACTATTGTAATAGATGGTTAATTGAGACAAGTCTAGACTTTCGCTTTCCTTTAAGAAAAATTTAGACTTGCAATGCAGTTTTACTCTTTATTGTTCTATGTTTTTGTTATGATATGCTGAGTGGATTACATGGTGCCTTTAGGGATTCTATGTGCCTTGTTACGTCTAGGGGGGGTACCCTTAGGTCGTAACAAACGTGGTATTAGAGCATAATGTTTGGAATGATTCTAGGATGATGTCTCATAAGCCACATCTAGTAAAGTATTGTTCATGAGTGTGAAGCGTTCCACACTTATGAATGAGAGGCTAAAAGATGATTAGGAAACTACATTTCTTTCATTAATCTTAAGTCGTGCCTTATAGTTTAACTCTATAAAGTCCCTCTCCTAATCTTTCTCTTGTGTTTTCAGGATATGAATACACGAAGGGCAAACGCTAGAAGAATGGACGGTGACAATGTGAATGAGGAAGCTCCTCAAGTTAATCAAGCTCCAATTAATCTTTCGGCTATGTCAGATGTGGAGGTTAGATCGACTTTCCAAATGTTGGCCCAATCTTTGATGACCCAAGCTCAAGCGGTGACGGGTCAGGCCAACAGACATGTTGTGACTCATGTGAACCCTAATATTTATTCCGTGGCTTCTAGAGTGAGGGATTTTGCGAGAATGAACTCTCTCGAGTTTCATGGCTCCAAAGTGGAAAAGGACCCTCAAGAATTTATGAATGAGGTTTACAAAACATGTAGCGACCATTTTTAAAGAGACCTAACTTATACTTGCGACACTCAAAAGAGATTAACGAGGTCATACTAATTATAATCTAGTAGAGGGATTAGATGCATAATGACCTCCGAAAAGTAATTTAAGAAAATAACAGAGGAGATTTTCATGTATATATTATTCTCACACTCAAGGATGAAATAACAAGAATATTACAAGCTTCAGAGTACCGAAATCATCCACACTCATGCTTCACACAAACATTCAAAAGTAATAGTAGATTTAGGATATTACAAGACTTAGGTTTACCCACCCCAAAAAGAACAAAACATATAGCCATATTTATATTACAACTCATGGTGACATGATCAAATCAGCCCTCAAAATCCCATGTAAATATACAACACATAGAATATGTACAAGTCCCAAGGTTTATACAAAATATAGATGCCTATATGCAAATTTGATCGTCCTTAAGGCTCTCAAAACATCCATCTCCAATTGCCAGCTTCAAGCATCATCTCGAACAACCCCTACGATAGAAACACTATCGCTAAGAATATAACTTAGTGGTGTAAAAACTATAGGTTTGGAACCCTCAAATTCAGCAAGTTATCATTCTCAAGTCAAGGGCAGCATAATTGAACATAATAAATAAATCAAGTAAACAATATATAAAGAGTATCAAGTTTTATATTTAAAGATCCAAATGTCAAGAACGCTCATAGCATAGTTTTCCAAGATATTCAACAACAAGGCTCGCCCAATATATACATCACGTCGTCACACCAAGCACAAGCAGGTATCAAGAAGGGTCAAAACCCAATAATCAAGAGAACCAAGAACCATATTAAAAATGGCTTTCTAGTTCGTACT
>JAJOOO010030421.1:0-17712 GCA_029582685.1 Solanum piurae
CTTTTTAAAATCAATTAAAAAGTACCATTGTTTGTTATTTTTTTGAAAAAAAAATCATTTTTAAATTTCTTGAGATGCGAAATTGCATATTTTTTTTTATAAATGGTTTCTTTTAATAATTCTTTTTCAATCAATAATTCATATAAAAAATGCATTTAATTTTTCTTGTGACATAATACTCAAGATTTATCAAACTTCTAATTATTTTTCCTTTAATATTATTTTTTAAAAATCATATTTAATAGTTTTCTTATGAAAAACCTATAATCTATTATTGCTAAATTAAATGAGGCCCTCAAATTTGTGGGCCTAAAATGGTTGCCTTTTTCTTATAGGGCAGAGTCGCCCCTGACAATGGTGCACCCGTCTTTTTGAAATCCTGAATTCGCCTCTGACTACACGTGCCAAAACATGATTCCTGAGTTGTGACTAGATGTTTTATTTTTTTCACAAGTTATCCCCACCTTGGTATTAAATAAATATATATATTTGTAGTAGTTAAAGTTAAAGTTTTCAAAACATGATTAATAAGATTAATTTGATAAAATACATACCTAATTAAAAAATTTGCATCAAGTTGACATGGATTAAGTAATGCCAAAAGTTGGAGAGTCATCTAAATGTTTACATTATTTTTTAAATATATTTTAAATTATTAATTATTGTAATTTATAGTAATGTTCACTTAGTTTTCAAATAATACATATTAATTACTATCTTTTTTTCAATTAATGTGGCACATATAGAATTTCAAGAGTTAACCAATTTTATACTATATTTTAAAGAATATTTCAAGTTTTTAATTTTGAGATTTGTAGTACTTTTACATCATTTTTTCATATAATACAAGTAAAAGGAGAAAATACTTGTCATTTTTAGTATATATAGAGAATTTTTTCCCCCATATTTTACTCTTAATATTAATTACATATTTCTCAAATTATTTCTTGATATCTAAAAGTACTACACATCAATTAAAAAATTATTATGATAAATCTTTATATTAATTATTATTTTTCAAGAAATATATCAAATCAGTGAACGAGTAAAAATGAACTCTGAAAAGTAACATATTTTTTTTTTCTATGAACTCTGAAAAGTAACATATATTTTTTTTCTTCTCTTTCTTTAGTGTACCATCAATTCTTTTGGGTCCTAAAAAGATTTTTTAAAAATAATGAAACTTTATTTTAAAATGAAAGGTATTCAAAATCTCAACGAGTGAAATTCTTCTGAGGTGCTAAATAGATGGTCCAATTGTCTTTTTGTATGATTGTGACAATCTAAGCTCATGTCATTTATTGGTTCTTTGAGCTATGTCATAATTAAATTTAAAAAGAAATTATCAAAAGCTAAAGCGAATAATGTACGTCATAAATTTGAATTGTAACAAATATATGATATTATTAAGAAAAGACAATTAGTAGCAATATTAACTACTTACTCATCAAATTATTTTTTTAATATCTGAAATCATACATCAATTACTATGTGTATTATGGTATAGTATTCATATTTATCATTGTTTATTGAGGGGTATAAAAAGTACAAAGTGGAAAGTAAAATTTAGCAAAGGGCGTATTTGTCGATTTTAGCATACTAAGAGAAATATTATTTTTCATATTTTACACTTAATACCAATAACATATTTCTCAAGATATGAATTACATATCAATTAATATGAATATTATGATATAATATTTATATTAATCATTATTTTTAAAAAGTTTAAAGTAAACGAGTAAAAATAAACACCGAAAAACAATAAATAACTTTTTTTCTCTTCTTGCTTTAATATACCACCAATCTTGTTGGGTCCCAAAAAAATAGAAAAAGATATTTTAAAATAACACATATTAAAGAATTCAATGGTTGAAATTCTTGTGAGGTGCTATAGAGTGGTCCAATTGTCTTTTATTAATCAAATAACCAATAAAAGAGTGTATATAGCACGTGAATAATTAAGATATAATAATTGATGATAATTTAGGTAGTAATTCACCTTTTTAGAGAAAACAACATCATTCTAAATATTTTTAAAAAATACATTAACAAGATAATATCAGCATATCCATGTAATGTTACATGAAACAGCAAAATTATTCATACAATGTCTAATACTTATTCCACAAGTACACTCAAAATAGTAGTACAACAGGGTTGAAAGAAAATATTGAGAAAACATTAATTAAAAGAAGCATAGAATAATCTATCTAGTGATATGCGCGATAAAATAATCTAACTCCATTTGAGAAGTACCCCCTTTCTCTGTAGACTTCCTCACGGCTTCTCCGAATTCTTTTGCTCTTTTCCTGATCTCATCTCCTTCTTCTGATGCCATTAACTTCCTCACGACATTATCAATGGTGGATGCAGTGACCACCTCATCGCGTTTCTTGTCCCATTCCCTAATGACTAGGCCTATTTTCAACAATTCTATTAACAAAAAACCATTTTTTGCGTGGTCAGAGTGTGTGGGCCAAGCAATTATTGGGACTCCCATAGTAATGGTCTCTACACAAGAAGCCCAATCACACGCACACAAGAAACCCCCAATGGATGAATGAGCCAAGATTTTTGTTTGTGGTGCCCAATCTCTAACTAGAAATCCAACCCCATTTATTCTTTCCTCAAACCCTGCATGAAATTCAAATTTTCTATTGAGGTCTCCCCCGAGATAGATATCTCCATTATCAGGATCATTCATCAACCATATGAACTTTTGTTTGCTAAGCTCTAAACCCATTGCGAGCTCCTTAATTTGTTCATCAGAAAATGAAGTCAACATATCATAAGATACATAAAGAACTGATTTTGGAGGTTGTTTGTCCAACCAATCCAAACAGGGGAATCCGTTTTTTTCTTTCTTAGTAGGCCGGAGAACCGGTCCTATTGCCCATTGTTTCTTGTCTTGTCCAATTCCAATCAAGTCGATAAAAGTTTCACTTCCTTCCATTACTTTGCTTGTATTATGAATATCACCTGCGGAGCTATTCCCTATGTACTGAACTTGAAAAGATGCTATCCTCATGGTTTCTTCGCAATACCATCCTTCAGAGGATGGTAACTTTTGAAGTAGTTGTTGTTCAAGCGGGATAGGCAATCCCACATGAGGAAATATGTGATCACAATACATACCAAAGGCCGAAATCACAGGGTTAAAGATGTAGGACTCTGCATTATCGAATGATGAAATATCCTGAACATTATAACACATTAGACAATCATGAATCATGACAATTCGTCTTGATTTAGACGAAATATCACGTAAGAAGGAAGTAATGGACTCACGGAGATGCATGCTAATATTCCAGAATAAGTGGAAATGTTTAGGTACTTCACTTGGGATATCAGGGTCGAGTGGACTAGGAGTCATTTGTAGGTCATGAAAATGAATATTGGCTAAATCAGAAGGATTTAACGCGGTGGCACGAGTCTTAGTGTCATGATTGTAAGTAGGAAGGCTAAGATAGTGAACAGAGAGACCATAAGAAGAGATTAGGCAAGCAAATTGGAGAAAAGGGTCAAGATGGCTTTGTGTTTGGAATGGAACCATAACTACAACAACTTCATCACCTAATTGTTTCTTCAAGTTTGCAGGATTCTCAGTGTTATCCATTGAAAAGGCACTGTTATTTTTTTTTGGATATGGAAATGTTTGATAAGAGAGTATTGGATGAGGGTGGAGAATGAGAGTGAGAAGTTAAAAGGAGTTATTAAGTAGGCATTTGGCCAAGAAACCAAAAATTATTTCACTTTATTTAAGTATTTTTTTTGAAATTTCTAAAAACTAGCAAATTAATTTAACTTTTACAACTCTATTATAATATACAAAATGTCAGTACACTATTGAACATTGAAAGCAACCACATGGAGTCAGATCTCTGTCTCTCATAACATTGCAACTTTTTACTATTGAAAGAATCAAAATCAATAATCGAAATACTAGCTAAATAACGTCTCGATACATTGCGTAAAATGATATATCCGAGAATAAGGATTTTTTTTGTAATTTTTTCAAATGGTAAGGAATTTAGAGAATATGGTAAAATAAGTTATGTATTTAGATATTTTTTCTTAATTTAAACAATATTTTTCACTATTGCCTTTTGTGAAATCATAAATATAACTTTGTAAGTAGTGCAATTTATTTTCTAGAAAATATAAAACTTTATTAAAGGAAAGGGCAAAAATGATCAAACATCTTTTTTAAACTTTGAACAATTTAATTATTTTGAACAATAAAAATGCTCCCAAAAATTTACTTAATATATATAAAATAGAGAGAAATCAACCCTACGGAGCCAAAATTTACTTAATAAACCACTTTTTAATGATTGGAAGAAGCAAATCAATATGCCGGTTGGCGCATTTATTTGGTTGGTGGAATTATTTAACATTTTTCTGTTTGATTGATGGGTAAAATAAATAAAATAATGTTTTAAAATAATATAAAAATTGGACTAATATTTCAAAATAGGAAAAATTGTCTAAATACACAACTTATTTTATCATATTCTCTAAGCCTCACTCTTTCTCATATTCACGGATACATCACTCTTCCGCGATGTATCGAGACATGCATGTTTGGTATCGTTACACGATGTATCAAGAGTTGAGTGATATATCAGGACAATATAATGTATCGAAACGTTGAGTGATGCATCCGAAATCCTTAAATTTTAAGGGATTTTTGTAATTTGAATATGATGTAATTAACTCTTAATGAAATTTGTGTAATATTTACTTGAAAATAATGTAATACTAGTAATAGTCATTTTTACTTGAAAATAATGTATAACTATGTATCAGAGATGCATATACATTACAAACCTATTTTTTTCAATTCAAATCTCCTTTAAACAGTCATACAATTAAAATATAAACTCCTATCGATGTTTCAACTACGTTAATTTTTGTCTATTTTTCTCAAGATAATAACCAATGACTTTCTTAGGCCCATAATAAATGGGCTACGGTTGGCCCAATATATGAAGTAAAAACCCTAATTCCAGTCTCTGAGTTAGTATATGTACGGCTCCAATGCTTAAAACCCTACACACTTCTTCTTCCTCCTCCTCATTGTTATCTTCCATCTTTTTAATTTTGGTGTGAATTATTCTTTTGCCTTTGAATTAAAACTGTTGAAATAATTAAGGATATGGTTTTATTTCTCTGCATTTTTTATGCAAAAAAAGAGGCAGAAATTTATTGCAGGAAAGTTGAGTCGCTTCACCCGTATTGATTTTTACTAGGTGCAGTGAATTTACATCCTGCTAAATCTTCCATTTTTATTCATTTTTTGTTTGGGGTTTTTCCTATGATGGCATTATATCTTTGAGACCTGAATTCTCTATTTTGATGACAACTACAAGCAATTTTTCTGAGGATTTTACCCCCATTGTTTTTTTATTTTTACTAAAAATAAATGATTTGAGTAATTGATAAAATTACACAAAGTCTGTTTATGTTGAAAATAAACGGGAGCTTAGTGTATCGGTATTTTTTTATTTTTTTTTGAGATGATGATCGCACTGGGCTCTGAGCAGTTTATTAAAACTGTTTATATTGATGCATAATTGCTGCCTAGAAAGCTATATCTGATCACTATTTTTTTTTATCGAATCTTATATAGAAAATTAAGTTTAGTAGGCGTTTGAACCATGTGATATGAAAGTTGATTATTTCTTTATCTCATTATTTCATAAATGAAATTCTAAAGATTTCTAGATTTGGGATTTTTTTTCGAATAAAATAATTCCACTGCTATATATTTACTATTAATTTATTTTATAAAGTAATATATTGAAATTGCTTACTAAAGAAAAAAATAGTATAAAGTACATAAATTTTATATCATATCCGAGAGAAGTTTTCTTAATTACAAAAATCTCAAATACATTTTTTGTTTGTCCAATAGAGTGCAAATGATTATAAGTTGTGAATTTATGTAATTGTTCCAACAAAATATGTGAAATTATATTGGGCCCTTAAATTATCTAGTACAATATAAAAGATTCAAATGGTATGTTTAAATAAAACTTCAACTTTATATGGGAGAGTACGGACAATGTCATATCCAAGTATAAACTGGTTAAATTAGATTAACTTAAAAAAAGGCATATATTCTGCCACATTATCATACAATGTTTATATATTATTCCACAAGCATACAATGATAGTAGCTCGAGATCATTAAGCCTATTGTGTTAAAAAGTTAGTCGTGGTACAGTTAGATGCTTGAAAAACTAAGAGCTCATTCAACAGCACAAGGACTTGACATTGCTCAAACTTCCCCAGCATTCATTCTTTTACCAGATGATAAGATTGAATATAGCTGATGTTAAACTATCTCATTCAATCACTTTGGGGCATTGGTAGTTGAAGGATAATAAGGAAAAAACATCTTTCTGATTCTCTGATATACTGAACTTGACCATTCATAAGCAGTAGGATTCTTCTACACATGCTTAGCCCTAAACCTTGTTGAGTTACCCAAAGACTATTATGGAACATATCTTGGATCAATTCATGAGGAAGACCTTCACCAGGACAAACAATCCTTTTCCAAGAAAACACACAAAAAAGAAAAACTACAAGTTAAAAAACATTTTAGTTGACATAGCTAATGTACTGGAAAAAGTAAAAGTTACCTCAACTCAATATGTACCATAGTTACTCCATCAGAAATTTGCTTTATACTTGGTTGAAGATGGACTTCTACCCACCCTTGTCGGGATGGTGCATAGCTTGCCATAATCTGCAAGAAATCAGCAAAAACCTGTTGAATTCTCACTTGATCTCCATAGACCCTCAATGTCTTGATTTCGTCTGGAATATCCCGGATAAGTTGCACACCTCTTTCCCTCAATAATAACATCACTTGGCTAACGACAGCATCTATCACACTCGCAAGAAAAAATTCTCCTTTCTCAAGCTCCAGTGAACTGTTACAACAGTTTAATGGTCAATCATCCTTGCAAGAAACATTACAAATTGAAGCAAAGGAAAATATAAAACACTTCTACATGGACTTACCCATCCTCAATATTGTCCAGATCAACATCCCTTATGATCTTAGACATCTGCCTCTCACAAGCAGCACTTGTTTCCAGAAACTGCTTCTGGTTTTCGGTCAATTCTGTGGCCTCTAGTAATGAATTTGTAAAGCGTATACCATTTAGAGGATTCTTTATTTCCCGACAAATGTAAGCCAAATCTTTCATCCGAAAGTTACTCGTCTTTTCCTGTTGTCTCTGCATTAGAGTTTTCTGCAATTCAGGACTTGCAATCTGCAAGAAACAAAAGGCCCCAATAATTTGGCCATCCACATTGACTCTCTTGTTTGCAGTCAAAAGAGCTTGAACAAATTTTCCATTTCTGTCGGAAAAGGAAAAAGGGAACTTGTCTATCTCCTGGCCTCCAATTGCCTTATGCAACATGATCATGAATTTTGTCATGGCGTCTGGGCCCTTGAGCCGGCAGAAAGTGCCGAAAATCTCACTAACCAACATTTTCCCAATGATTTCTTCTTTGTTCCAACCACTAAGTTTTTCCATTGCAGTGTTCCACTCAAAGCAACAAGTGTTCTCATCTGATACAAAAATGGGCGGGATCAGAGGATTAGGGCTGTGCATAATGGCCTTGTAATCACCTTGTATGCGAACAAATTTGTCCAGTACAACTTTTTGGGCGGTAATATCCTGGCCAATGAAGCAGACACCAACAATGTTATTTGTGTAGTCTTTGCTAGAGCAAGCATTAACCACCACAAAAACAGTCTTCTTCAGTTGCTCAGCTCCAAATGTCCTTAACTTTATTTCTATGTTCTTATCTTCTTCACCTGTGATTGGTTTAGCAACAATATTAGGTTTCTCTCCTCTTTCATTTTCTGTAGGTGGCTGGGACACGAAGAGGGTGGATACCAATCAGTTTCAATTACAATGTGCAATATACTCAAGCTACATAAACGCTAAAGAGAGAATGTTGACACCCGTTGTCGGGATTAGCCTGAATCTGATATTAAATGCAACTTCATTTTATACACCCATGTGTCATGACCCGCCGGAACATTAGTGAGCCTCTAAGTCCGTGACACATGGCTCTGAAATCACCTAGAGTTGATCAACATTGAAACTGACCTCCCAACATAACTTATCTCATGATTATTGACACAAGTTGTTACATGCTAAATGATCAATAAAAGATCTTGATTACTTCTCATGTTTCCATTTTAGGTGGTTTATGACATGGTACGGTTTCTGGGATAGCTTATCACAATCTAATCAACACTTCATATGTGCTAACGTCTAACTTCTAAGTGCATAGTGACGATCCAAAACTACTAACATAATAGCACTAATTAGTGGAAATTTTTGCAAAGAGTATGGGAGGCAATGTATAGGATTATTTTGAAACCAAGAAAAAAAAAAGCAGAGGAGTGAACAGTTGGTAAAATATTAAAAATTTCTGTCAGACCAGGGTAAACACATGTCTATGGATATTATAAGTTAGTCAATTCTTATCAGAAGCTGTATATAAATCTTTATGAACCCTGCAACCTCTAGTTGACGCAGGGATATGGATAATACACGTTTAATGTACTATTAAAAGTGCCAATGTCTAAACATGAACGTAAAAAGAACACATCTTGCTAAGAGCTTCTTATCCGTAAAACCAAACATGCAACCACTCCCATCCGCGCATCCTCTTTCCTATAAACGAAAGACCAAATCTCAAGATTTCATGTACTTTTAATGGATGAAAACAAATGATCACTAGAACCCGTGATGTCTTTGCAACTAAAATTTTAAAAACAAAGAAGAGCAGACAAGAGAATAATCGCTCAATACAGCCTAAGGAAACTCCATAGATAATGAAATGCACTTATTGGAATGAAAGAAATGTACAGCAGATTGGTATAACCTCTTAAAGCATTGCGGAGAAGGTTCTCAGCAGTTCTCTGTGATTCTTCATGGACAAGATCATGAACCAACGACTTCCCTATTGCTTCTTCAACTGACAACTCTGTCAACTCGGCAACTTTAGCATTCCATCCATTTATGCGACCTTCAACATCAACGGCAAATATGGGTGCTGTAGCAGTTTCTACCAATCTAACCATTTCTCTGGTAACAGATCTCAGTTCATCCATCCCTTGCAACCCCTCTTCCCGAAGCTGAACATGCACAATAGCCTTTGAATTACTTGCCTCAGCATCCTTGAATGAATCACGTAGTATAAGCTGCAAAGAGTGAATGGCATCCATTTCTGCATTCTCCCATGGTAAACTGCGGCTCTTAACAACTTCCAAAAATGCCTTAAAGGAAGAACGTGGATGCATTTTCTGCCAATCATCTTTGTCTTCTGGATGATGCTTTGCACCACCCCACTTTAATTCGCTCGCAGTGTGCGAACGGAACCAAAAAAGGAAATATTTTGAAGTTACATAAGCAACAGCCATCCCACAAACAGCAGCACCAAGAGAAGCTGCCTCAGGATACCCTGCATCAGCCAAACTATCAGTACTTAGGCCTGTTGAGTCCACATGACAAGTTAATAGCCACTCCACAATGCCCTTTATTTGGGCTTCAGTAGGTGTAATTCCCAAAGGATAGTATCTCCCCTGGTAGTACAAAGCGGCCCCATCACATTTCACAAGGTCGACAATACTTGGGTTCTGAGTAACAATCCCCGTAGGTGAGTCTCGGAGAAGCATGTCACATAACAGTGTCTGTGTCCTCAAAACACGCTTTTCAGCCAACTGCGATGCCAATTGTAATTCCATGTTTAGTTGGAGCCCGAAGGCCTGCATAAGGAATTCACAGGCATAACGAAGGGGGAAAGGAATGAACCGAGCTGAACTGTGGTGCCCAACAACCAACCCCCATAATCTCATTGCATTTCGGCCTCCAGCAACTTCATCATCATTTCCATTTATAACAACAGCCAGTGTTAACGACGCAACATTTCCCATATTGACCATATACTGAGGGTGACAACCATGAGGAGCCCTAAGTGTTGAGCCAACTAAACATAAAGGCTGCTTGAGTAATTCATCCTGAATAACCCTCACAGGTGTGGCAGTACAATCCACAATCATTCTAACCCTGTTCTGCTTAAACAAGAATCTTGATGCTTGTGGAATATCAGTAGCTGGATAATGCAAACCAATATAAGGCTCCAAATCCGATCTTCTACTCTCCGCCACTACCTCCCCATGTTCATCATCATGAAACTTATACACCATAACCCGATCATACCCTGTAAGGTCCCTCACACTCTTAACAACAGTATCACACAAAAGATCAATATCCCCACCAGGTAACGATTGCAAAAGCGAAATAGCTCTCACAGCAAGTTTCTGCGATTGCACAGCTCCAGCAATAGACAATGCAGGGTCCTCTGTTCTAGCTGGCTCTAAATCAATCACAATCCCCACATCAATCCTATGCAATATCGCATAAAAGGGTTTCCCCGAATTCTTCGAATGAACCCAAATCGGATTCAACAACGTAATTTCACGTGCCCCAAAAGCTCCTTCAAGCAAACCAGAACTCGAAGAACTAAAAAGGGTCCTCACATCAGTTCCAATCTTGAGAATTTCAGTCTTCTCAAGACTTGGAACTGATTGCGGCATTATATCAAGCATCTCACATGCATTTTCACTGTAAGCAATAACACAAAAACTCAACTCATCAACAGCTATCGTACAACCAAAAGGCTGAATATGACCCCCTCTTTGCATTTTATTCAAATAAGCAGTAATTTGATGCTCTGTTACAGATTCTGTAGTATTTCTAACAGATTGTGAATAATCAAAAGACTCTCCAGATTGTTCAAATGCAGCATGTAGCCTAGCATCAGTTGTATATTGTGCTACTGCTTTGCTTAATGCATTATTGTTGTTATTATTACTTGTACCTGAAAATTGAGATTGATTTTTTGGCTGATGATTACGACCATGTTTTCCTCTATTTCCACTTCCAGAAGCCATTTTTGAATCACTCAACAACAAGAACAAGATTACTGCATAATTGTAGAACAACAACAAGTTTTTTTTTTCGTTTTCCTAATAGCCAAGGAAAAAGGAGAGAGAAGCAAGACAAATATATAAAAATAGAATAAGTACAAATAATATACTTTTAATAGATGTTTAGAGGTTAACAACTAGAATTGGTATACCAAAAAAAAATAAAAAATAGTTGTTGCTATCTTGAAGATAGAAGGTTAGAACTCGTTTGGTACGTGAGATAAAGAACTCGTTCAAGTGAATTCTAGATTTGAAGGTTGTGAATTTGTATAATAATCTCAAATTGATATAGTTGAATTTCTCTATAAAGATGTTGTTCGAATATTTTTTTGATTGTTATAGCAGGATGTTATTATAAAGAATATATAATAAAACGTAATATGAAAGTCGATTTAGAAAGAAAAAAACTTGATTGTTAAAGGTTACTATTATAAAGATATGGTTGTATTAAAATTGTAACTGAATTCACGAGTAAATATTTATAGATATTTTGTGAATTTTTTTAATTATGTATAGAAGATTATGAAAAAGTTACTGAATTTATCCAAATCTAAGCAATAGGGGAGATCCTTGATTGGGTCTAACAGTATTATACACCAACAATACAAAACCCTTTTGTATTATTAAATTAAAATTAAAGTGACTTACTATCACATATATATTACTTATAAATAACTATTCATAATAAGCTCAATTGGATAACCCAAAAAGTTAAGCTAATTATAAATATTTTCGAAACTTCGGCTAATTCACAGTTGCCGTAACCTCAGCTGCATCATAACCGCACTAGACAAGTCCTATGCGACAAGCTCGACTCAAAAACCATAACATCTGCTCTTCGGGTGCAGGGGAGGCTCAACGTAGTTGGGGCATAAAGCGAAATTTCAATTCGAGGCCTAAAATATAAACAAACTTCATATACACATTTATTCAAATTTATTTCTATAAGTAATAAGTTGACAAATATTGAATAAAGATAAGAGTTCGAACCATAGAATCTCATGAAGTTGATGACTTGGAATACCCCATTTTAATATGCTTGTTGTATTGCTTGAAGCTAATTTTTTTTAAAAAAAAGAATTTGTAATTCACTTTGTTCAACACTTTTCATTATTAATTCTTATTTTTAACAAAGTACAAAAGATGTTAAAGTGGGTAAAATAATATATTTTTAAAATATTATACTTTTAATCATAAATAATCAATTTTTTCTATAAAATTTTTAACACATAATTTATTCTTGATAAAAATTTGGAGGCCTAAGGCATAAGCCTTATTTTACAAAGCATATCGCCTCCCCTGTTCGGGTGAGCACTTTGTGCATCACACATAGGATGTAAACTGCACTAGGCAAGTCCTATGCGACAAACTTGACTTAGAAGACATTGTAGGGAGATCGATCCTGGATCATCTGTGTGGATGACCACCCTCCAAACTAACTGAGTCATTCCGAAGAACTATTATTATTATAAAGATAAAATTATATTGATTGTGAAAAAAAATGCTACACTTTAATGGAGTAGTTGGTTAGGTATATTTGGTGACTCTATTGAATTGAAGAATGGCAAAAAGGTTTAAAGCAAGCAAAAAGTAGTTTTTGTTTGTTTGATTCCTATGGTTTTATTATTATTTAAATAAAAAAGTTATCCCTAATATTGATATTAAAGTAATAAATGTAATATATATGTATATCATTTAATTTAAATTAAATATTATATATCTTTACTTTAATCTTCAATTATCAATAAATATCGAGTGCGAATAAATATACCTCTTAATAATATTGCAAGATTTTTCTTTACCATTTATCACAAACTAGAACTATTTGCAATAAATACAATGAAAAAAAACACACTATCTAATACAAACAAATAAATTTGGCCCAAAAAAATAAACATAACAAAAGTTGAACAAAAACTCAGAAAAGAAACCTGATAATTTGGACTCATTCATGAACCTTTTCTTCCTTTAACTTTTCTTTTTTCCCTTTTTTATGCATAAATTTGATATAAAAAAATATCATCTAGATTTTGCCTATTGTTTTATTTTCATGAGTTGGAAATGTTTGTGGTTGTGATGAATTGAATGTTTGTTTGGTAATAAAAGCAAATCATTTCATTGGCTGCATTTGCAGATTGACCATGTGCAAAGATATGAAGAGTTACCCCCTTGTCATTTAAACATATTATAAAGTATTTATATTACATATTTTTTATTCAAATTTTAAATTCACTTTTTTTATAGCAAGCGTTTCAACATAACAATAATAACATACTCAGTAAAATTTCATTAAGTAGAATATAGAAAGGATAGAGTGTACATTGATTTTATCATTACTTCAGGGAGGTAGGTAAATTGCTTTCAAAAAATTATCAGCTCAAGTGTATTAAATTTACGTAAAAGAAGAAAAAAAAACAATAGCAGGTGTTTTTAAATGCTTATTATATAATCTTAACATGCATATGAAAATATGTGTAGCTAACTATTAGTATCTGTTTTCAAAGCAGAAGTTGAATGTATGACCAACTCTATGTGTAAACAATAATGACTAGGATTTTTAAATATACATATACGTATATAAGAGTATATTGTAAAGATATGACATCTGAGCCTAACTTAACCTCAAAAGCTAGCTCATGAGGGGAGGTTTGTCCAAATTCATATAAGGAGATCAAATTCTCATCCGTCTACCGATGTGGGGCTTCTTAACACTCTCCCACACACCCAGTCCTCAACTGGAGCGTGAACATTTCTAAATGGACGCCCAACATCGTTGCCAAAAATTTAAATTCATATGTTTCAAATTCTAAAGGTATAATATATAAACATAATCCTTAATTTATCGTCAACTGACAACTTTGACCTTTAACTTTGGGTGTGCATAAGTAGACACTTAAACTTGTATAAAATTGAACAAATAGACACATTCGTCCTACATAACACCCTACATGAAAATTTTGTGTCCTACGTGGCGTCCTACATGTATTATGCCATGTAGGACACGTGTGTCCACTTGTTTAATTTTATAGAAGTTTAAGTGCTTGCTTGTGCACATTCAAAGTTGAAGGGCATAGTTGTCCGTTGAAGCCAAGTTAAGAGTCATGTTTATGTATTATGCCAATTCTAAAATATGACAACTTATGAAATATGTATATAACATTTTCATCGAAATTATTGAATTCGATTGAATTTGAAAATTATATTGTGGGACACACACATGTTGCTTCTAAGGAGAAAATTAAAAGAGAGAAGAAAATAGGACTGAAAATGATGTGTAAATTGGTGGTGGACAAGTAATGTCCACTCCCTTTCAGATCACATTTTCTTCACGTGAAGATAGTACCATTATTGACACCCCTATCTATATTTATCTTAAATGAATTTTGCTTGTGTCAATTTTGGACTTTAGCTACCAAAAGTTTGAGGTTTACAAGTGTTGAGACTAATGTTGGACCAAAGGGGCGGAGCTAAAGTGTCAGCGAATGAGAAAAGGATCAAAATGGTCCTTTATGTTTGAGTTAAGAATCAAACTAGTCCTTCTCTTTTAACATGGAACACTATTAGTCCTCCATGTTTCATGAATTAGTACATTTTTAATATTCTTCCAAATATTTGTCTATTTTTTAACCCAACCTTTCTTTTGCACGCGAGAAAGTCCCCCCCCCCCCCCAAGTGTATACAGAGTTATCAAAAAAGACGGTTAAATTTGATTTGCAACGGTGAAATCAAAATTATCATGTATATGCTTTCTCAAGTGCAAACGAAAGGCTCTGTTAAAAAATAGGCATATGTTTGGAAGAATACCAAAAGTGTACCAATTCATGAAACATGGAGGACTATTAGTGCTCCATGTTATAAGAGAAGGACTACTTTGATTCTTAACTCAAACATAAAGGACCATTTTGATCCTTTTCTCGTCAGCGAATATAATATTAAAATGATATATTATATAAAGGGAAAAGATTCAAACATGCCATCAAATTTTGATAAAAGACTCATTTATGTTATATATGTTAAAAGTTTGGCTCATTTACGTTATTTCTGTTTGAGAAAAGACTTATCCATGCCAATTATTTGTTAACTGAAATGACATAAATGAGTCAAATACGCATGGTATAGATGAGTTTTTTCTCAAAGTTCGATGACATATTTGAACCTTTTATCTTTTAAAAAAATGATTTAATTAATGTCGTGATCAATCATAATTGACCACTTGTAATTTTATTTTTTTGCAAAACGGAAACTATTTTTAGTTAACAAAAATGGCATGAATGAACCTTTTCTTAAACGGAAATGACATATATGAGCCAAACTTTTAACGAATGACATATATGAACCATTTATCAAAGTTTTATGGCATATTTGAGCCTTTTCCCTTATATAAATATGTTATTTAATTTGATCTTAGCTAATATTTATGCATTTCAATTCCAGGTGCATAAGTAGATATTTAAATTTGTATAAAGTTGAACAAGTAGACACATGCGTCAAGTCATAATATGCATTGGGCACCGTGTTGAATACAAATTACTACATAAGACACAAATTATCACGTGGCATATAAGACTCGAATTGCATATAAGACGTCACATAGGACATATGTGTCTATTTATGCACACTCAAAGTCGAAGGACATAGATGTCAGTTAAGACCAAATTAAAAAATATGTTTATGTATTATGTCAATTAAAATTCATTAAAAATATTTAATATTTAATATATGTAATTTTTTTAACGAAAAATATTCAATTGATCATCTGAGAACTAACATTGAATCTAAGAGGTTCATTTGAACATTACATACTTAAATTATTTGAGATTTTTTTTCATAATTTAAAATAAATAATTTTTTTAAAGTTTTAAAAAATTGTTGTGTAATTAAAGAGATTTTCAATAAGATTTCCCCCTAATTACTTCCAAATTAAAGATCAGACAAATATGTTAAAAGTTTACTTGAATAAGTAATATGTAGCTTCGAAGTTATTTTTCGACTATGTATTATATTTGGGCCTTTGGGGTCCCAAAATCAACACCATGCGCAGAATCTCACATGTGCACATCACATGTGTACATGTTTCCTTTCCCCCCTTAAATTCTATGTCAAGTTAAATTTTACTTCATAAATTGGAGCGTAAGGTTATAAATATGAAGTTTTGAACTCATAATTTTAAATAACTACGAATTTGTAATTCATTAAGTTTAATTTTTGAATATAAGTTACTTTCATTATATCATTTTATGTGCCACATTTTTCTTTCTTATTTTTTCCGGTAAAGAATGACACATACAATATTTATGACTTATTTAGACTAATTTTTTTCTTTATTTATTAAACTTCGTGCGTAATCAAATGCCACTACATAAGTTGGAACAAAGGATAAATTAGAACAAAGGATAATATATCCGAGTTCGGCTGCAAAACGAACATTTTTTGAGAAGTACATAACAAAAGGGACCTTCCCTAAAAACACAAACTAAAAACAGATGGGCGAAGTGTCACAAACAAACTTAACTCCGTCATTTATCCCAAAGGCAGAAATGCATCACAATTTTTTTGTGAGAGTAATGTATTTTGGCCTTTGGGATAAACTAACGGAATAGGCCAAGTGTCCGTTTTGGTCTGTGTTTTTAAGGAGGGTCCCTTTTGATATGTAGTACGACCTAAAAAATGTCCGTTTTGACGCCAGACATATATCCAGCTACTTTCTGGTATGATGAAATTATAAACTTATTTCCTCTGGAATGTCCAATGATTCACATATTAATCGATCAGGACTTGACACGCAGCTTAAGAAACTAAAGAAGACATTCTTTTTTAATCAAATAGATTAAAAAGGAAAGTAAGACGAATAAATTGAAACGAGAGAGAGCAACATTTGGAAACACATTTTATTCCATTAGTGAATGATACAGGGCTCAACACAAGAGGAGCAAAGGCCACTAGGAATGAGCAAACAACAATGGATGTGTTATTTCTGCATTATGCAGAGATACTAAGAATTGATCATGAATGATAACTGAGAGTTGATTTTTTGTCGACTCCCCGCGAATTAACTTGCAAAATGAACTTCTAGGCCAAGTCCTCGAGAGTGAAAATACTCGTGGAACGCATGAACGATGATCAGTACCTTGAATGAAAATGCTTGATTGGGATCAGGCAACTATCTGCCTGTTGCCAGTCTGAGCATTTCACTTGGTGTATAAAACATCTTCCCAAGGGTGACGGTATAGAGACTGTTTCATTCTCTTCTGGTCGAATGTGTGCCTGAGATTGAAAAATGCGTTAAGATAACTGATAGAGAACAAAGCTAAGTCAAAAAGCTACAAGGAAACTACCCAATGAGACCGATTGAAAGAGCTAGCACAAACAGCCCATTGAGGTAGCCAATTTCCACGATTTCATCGATTTCTTGCTTGGTGAACATTCCAGTGCCATCGAGGATATCTGTCACGACCCGATTTCTCGAGTCATGATGGCACCTACTATACCCTACCAGTAGGTAAGCCAACCCGTAACCCAGAACATCAAGTAATGAGCGAAAGGGCAGAAACTAGCGAAAATAATAACTAAACAAGGACAACAAGACGGAACAACCCAAAATAAATATATACATGATCCCTCCCAGAACCTGGAAGTCACTAGTACAGAGCTATCTAATAAAGAGTACAAGTCCCAAAAGT
>JAJOOO010030422.1:0-16149 GCA_029582685.1 Solanum piurae
AAACTAATGAAAACTTGTCAAATATCAAACAACAATCTAAGGGTTCAAAATGTTGGTGTCTTCCGGCCGCAAAATAGTGGTGGAATCAGAATTTTCGGTAGAACATTCAAAATATGGAAAAAAATAAACACACTAAAAGCTACATGGGATTCAATAAATACTATGTATTAACAGTTCCGTCGAAGAGATAAATATATGAAAAATAATCAGATGTGGAAAATGCTTCTTGACATTGTATATCATATTATATATTATGTATATCAGATATATCACATTTAAATTTTCATGAACACCAATATAAAATTATTATATAAATAAATATGGTTATACACTTCTACTATATTAGTTCATCATTATAGAATATATTTAGCTCTCAATATGAGGACTTTAACATCTGTTATTTCTTAGCTGCTTAGATTAATTATAGAAACCTCCCTCCTTTCTTTTTTATTTCTTCTTCTTCCCTTGGAAGATTTGTTACTAGTTTAAAATAATTATAACGATGAACTCTTATATTTGTACATGTAATCCCATTTATCCATTTCGGGTGCTAGCTCATAGTTCCTTCCTTTTAACTGTTTCTTGTAGTAATTAGATTACAAGTGTACACGTAGCTCGCATCAGTAACGAATCTAGAATTTATAAAATATCACTCTAAGTAAACAACATAACATTCGATCAAATGCAGTATTAATTAGCTTTATTGTAGCAAAACTACCAACAAATAGTATCATATCAATTCTACGACATATAAATATAAAATATCTAATTTTTATAACGAAATTATGAATTCATGTACATCATATTTTAACCAATAAATTCACCCCAAGTAGCATAACACATGTCCTGTGTGTATGTAAAAAGATGAAATATGTAAGAAGATGATTAGGTCTGTAAAAGCATGTGTGTCAACTCATTTGTAACAGAAAGTTGAAACATGCACATTTTGCTATCTCTTTCACTCACTGCTCCACCAAATTTTATGCGTATTACAGGGAACTACCTGTATACATGCCCCCCCCCCCCACCCCTTTACACCTATTTTCACTTTTCATTATTCATTCCGCGGTAATTTATTTGTCTTACTTTTCTGCTTAGTCCGTCTTTATCATAATGTCTTTCACTTTATCCGTTTCATTTTATGTAAAATCATTTGACTTGGCACGGTGTTTAAGCAAAAAAAAGACTTTAGAAACTTGTGGTTTAAAATAATTTTTAGATATTTATGTAGTTAAAAAGTATTTCATTAAAAATAAAATAAATATTTTAAAGTTAAATTGTTTCTAATGATGGTAAAATGACCTTTTAATGGGATGGACTAAAAAGAAAAAAAGTTTCACACAAAATGGAATAGAAAAAGTAGTTTTTTTTTTAAAATACTTTAATTTTGACTTTTCAGACGTATTACTATGCATTCCACCTTACTTACAAGATATCAGAATCACACAAAATATGTCATATTTAAGGCAATAAACTTCAAAAAAAAAATTATAGGTCTAAAAGTTTAAAAAATATTTAATTATCGAAATTCTTAGTTTCGCCACTCAAGATATATGTGAGTTAGAGGCGAACCCTGAATTTGAAGACTTTGGGTGTACCAATATTACCTTAGTTCATGGGTGCACTGTTTACTATATCTTAGTTTCTGCCAGTTTTTCAAAACATATATACATATAATTTTTTTTCGAAGTTAGTGGGTGCATGTGCACCCCCTCCTAAAGGTGTGGGTCCACCTCAGTATGTGACATTCTTTTTCGACTAAATCTGAATTCGCATACTTTATATATTGGTGTATAATGAGAGGGGGAGGGGTGGTTGGGTGAGGAATTGTCTTATATTGAACTGTTGGAACAGTTCCAAATAAGCACTCTCATGTTGGTGACATAAAGATTCTACTGAGGCCAATGTATGCTTAACAGTTACCATAATTGAATGCATAAAATAGCAACTTATATAAAGTTTTTGGTGTCCAGGACCCCTGAATTTCTGCCTGTTTTTTTGGCAGGCTCATGAGAAAAGGATGTCTTCAATTTCCCCATTTTTCTTGCTTTACACACCCCCCCCCCCCACCCCACCCCTTAAAATTTAATTTCAATGACCAAAAAATTATGAACTTTTTTGTGGTCACACTATTTGATCTCACTACTAAAACAAATGTGTAAAAAGGCAAAGAAGTGACAACACCTTGTTGTTAACAGTTTGCAAAGTGGAGTTTTTTTTATACTTTTTGATATTTCAGTGTCACAAATTGACACATAATAACAGAATGAGAAAACTAAAATACTTGTTACATGCTACTAATACTGTTACCATCTCATTGTAAAGACTCAAAAGGGGGGAGGGGGTTGGGGGAGGAGGACCTTTTTCAATTATTCAAGTGGCTCCTACTCCAAGAAAGTCTATAAATGGTGGTGTTGGTGGTGCAATTGTGGTATTATCACTGTTGTTGTTGCTTCTTTTGTCCTCTTTTACTAGTCCTTGTTCTTTTGATGATGATGAAATTTGTGTAACATAAGGAAACTGCAAGACATATTGTGATTGATCTTGTTGCATACTATTCATCATCATTAATGAATTAGATGGATGTTGGTGGTGTTGATGAGTAATTTCCCTTTGCCTATCCCAAGATCTGCCTGCTTGTTGGTTTAGAATATTCATCATCTCATTCCCACAATGACCTTCAACCAAATCAAGAAAATCCAACATTCATAACTAACCATAAAGAAACATACAATTTTGTCTATTGTTTCAACCTTATCTTTTGCTCCGACTCTCCAAAAATGATGTCGCACCTATGTTGAATCCTTCAAAAATGCACTACTTTTGAAAGATCCTACACACATCCTTCGACATTTTTGAGAAGTTAGAGCAAACATAGGTTAAACATGAAGTTGCAAAATACACTACTTTTGAAGGATCCAACACGCACAGCCGACATTTTTGAAGAGTCTGAGCAACATAGGTTTCACAACTTGAAATTGCAAAAAGTTTAGATTTTTATTCACTAAGATGCATGTTCAAACACAATTTCAACTTCAAGATTCACTTTTTATGACTTCAAACTTCAAGACACTTCTGTTTTTTTACAAGTTCAACCAAATATGATCCAAAAAGTGGGAGGAATTTAATGTAAAAGAAACAATTGTTTAAAGTGAAAGACAGATATATACCTGCAGGTAATGAGTCAAAAGGGGGAGCACAAAATGGTGAGTATGGAGAATAGAGAGGCACATTATTGGTGCTACTTGGAGTTGCTGCTGCTTCTCCAGCAGAAGCAGCCATGTGGGGTGAGCCATTTGGTCCATAAACAACCCAACCATTTGGATCATCATTATTCATTTTCCTACTACAAGTGGCAGCAAAGTGGTTAACAGAATTTTGGCCACTTGAATTTTCTGCTTCTTCAACTACTGTAGTTGTTGATCTTCTGTAAACAAATTGTCCCATTTTTCTCCTCCTATAAGCACTTGATTGTTCTCTATATTTTCTAGCCATTATTACATGCCAATGGTTCTTCACTGCATTGTCTGTTCTCCCTGGAAATAGTCTTGCTATCATTGCCCATTTGTTACCATACAATCTATGAGCAGCCATTAATCTTTCCTCTTCCTCTTCACTAAATGCCCTTCTGTTGATTCTTGGATCCAACTGGTTAAACCATCTCAATCTACAACTTTTTCCTTCACATCAAAATAAACATAAAAAATGAGAGGAGGGCATGAATCTTGAAAACAGATACAACATCTAACATAGTCAATGTAATCGCACAAGTTGACAGATAAAACATCTAACATAGTCAATGTAATCGCACAAGTGGAGTCTGGAAAGACCGTTTTCGATAGACCCTCAATAAGAATCTTGAAAAAGATACAGAATTTTTAGGATAGTGTATACGCAGACTTTACACTACGCTAGAAGATAGAGAGATTGTTTCGGACAATCAACTAAGAATCTTGAAAAAGATGAGATTTCTATTTCTTACCTGACCTTCCTTCTAACTTTTCTGCAATAAGGTTCCAATTCTGAGGGCCATAAATAGCAACAAGTTCTTTAAGCTTAGCATCTTCAGCTGGTCTCCAATGACCTCTAGCACAAAGCTTTGATTGTCCATTCTCTGTTTCCTTGCCATTATTACCACCACATCCTCTACTACTACTATTATTATTACTGTTAAAAGTACTATGCATTGTAATTGGATTCTCTTCATTGAAACAAGAAGCATTAAGATCAATAGTCTCATTATTTTCTTCACTATTTTGGGCTTCATCAAGACTCTGAGAAGAAAAAAAAGAACCCCCTTTATTCAAGAATTGAAAATCCCAAGAACCCCTACTCCCTTTACCCTCATCAAGACTTTTTGGAGTGTTTATAGAGAGTGAATTCATATCAGCAAAAAACATCCCCATTGAAGTACCCATAGGAGAACAAGAACAAGATGATGATGTTGATGATGACATGAGACTTTTTGTGCTCAAAGATTTGATCTTTACAACATTCTTGAACAAAAATTCAAGAAAATGAGATGAAGGAAGAAACTTGACTACTCTATCTATATCAAGAAAACAACCCCACTGAAGTAGCTAGCAACTATAGAAGAAAAACAACAAGAACAAGAAGATTATGTCAATGATGACATGAGACTTTTGGTGCATAAAAATTTGATCTTTACAACATTCTTGAACAAAAATTCAAGAAAATGAGATAAAGGAACAATCTTTACTACTTTTTGTATATCAAGAAAACAACCCCATTGAAGTAGCTAGCACCCCATAAGAGAACAACACCAAAAACAAGAACAAAAAGATGATGTAGATGATGACATGAGACTTTTGTTGCATAAAGATTTGATCTTTACAACATTCTTGAAGAACAAAATTAGATAAAGAAACAACCTTTACTACTTCTCTATATATCATGAAACAGATAAAAAGTGTGTTTTTTTTCTTCTCCTAACAGAAAACCTCAAAAACCTCTATTTTTTCACAACCCCTTTTCCCCCTTTGCTTCTTCTCTGACTCTTTTGAGGGATTTTGTTAGTGTGTTTGTGTTTGTGTTTGTGTGTTTGTGTTTGTGTGTGCTTTTGTATGTGTGTTTTGACAAGAGAAACACATAACAAACCTGATGATAACTGACCCCAAATGGTTACCCTACTTATATAAATGTATAATATAAAGTTATAAACTATTTTCTTGAGGAAAAAAATAATGATTTATTCATTTATTTATTTATTTCATTTATGTCGACAACATTATTGCTGCAGCATGTCTGAAATAAGCAAAATTAAAACGTTTGATATGTGTATATTTTTGTCACAAGAGGACATTTTTCTTTATTATTATTATGTAGTTTTAACTAGGACATTATATTATAATAATAATATATGAAAAAGGGGCTTTTAAGAATGAGTTGTCGGTCAACTTTATTAAAAATGTAGTACTAATTCTTAATCTCATTTTAAACGATTAGAAAGGACAAAAATAAGACATAACATATGTTTGATGAAATAATAAAAATATAAATATAATGTGTTTGTTTGAGCATGCAATTTAAAAAAGAAATAAAGATCTAAAATTTATGACATTATTGAAGTTATAATTTTGACTTTATGAATTCTAAATTCTAAAATAACAAATTTAAGTGTTAATAAGTTATTCGAATTCTTAGTTTCCATACCAACTTATAATTTAAGATAAATTATATTTGTTTAGTTACAATCATCTCATTATATATAAAAAAAACCATATAAAGTGGTATGAAAAAATAATTATATCCTTTCCATTTCAATTCATTTGTCTTGCGTCTTTTCTTTAATACTTCCTCCGTTTCAAAAAGAATGGTCTGGTTTCATTTTTAGTCTGTTTAAAATAGAATGATCCCTTTCCTTTTTTGGCAACACTTTAACTTCAATTTTCCACGTGACATATTTAAGGCCACAAGATTAAAAGACATTTTGGTACATTTGACATAACTTTAATTTTGAATCACAAAATTAAAAAGTCTTCTTTATTTTCTTAAAATCCGTTCTAAGTCAAACTATGTCATTTTTTTTTAAATAGAGGAAATAACTATTCTTTATCAATTTATTTTTTTTCACATGATATATTTATAACCATAAGAGTCAAGAATATTTAACACATTTTTTATTTTAAGATCTCAAGATTAAATATATTTTTTAAAATTTTGATTTGTATCAAGCCAAAACAAGATAAATAATTAAATAAATAAAATACTAGTAGTAATAATTATCAAAAAAGCAAAAACATGTCACTTGCACGTGTGAGATTGAGTCAGAATTTCCTAATATTGTTTTTTTGTTATTGTAATTTTATAACAATGTTGTCATAATCATAGAGTATGGTAGGTGTTGGGGGGGTGGGGGTGTGGTAGGGATAGAAAGGGGTTTTAGGCTGTCTCACTCAATGCTGACATGAAAGACTCATATGGGGTTCATAACTGCTAACCTGGTTTCTTACACCTCTAAGACACATCAATTATCAAATGAAGCTTTGTCACACCCCCCTTGGGACCCCACCCACCCTTGGGACCCCCACCCCCGTTCTTCACTCCAGCTAAACACCAACTCAAATTTAAAACTAGTCAAACTTCCAGCTCAACCTATATATCCAATCAATGTCCTTTAGTTGTGTTTTACTTCTATACAATGTATTATAAGTAATCGTTCATAAAGAGTGAGATTAGTAAAACGCGATTTTAGTTTGATGGTAAGAATGTAGTATGTGATGAGTGCATGTTGAAGGTTCGAAATATTGTTGTTTAGTACTCTATTTGATAAGTAGAGAGTGAAGTCATTATCGATTGGGTTTTGGACGGTGCGATAGTGAAAGGAATTTCTTCATTATTGAAGATAGAAATATGGTATTAATAAGTTTGGGAACTTTGCTCTAGTGGTAAAGATGAAATAGGTAAGTTGATATTTAAGTGACCAGAGAAAGGTAAAAGTATACACATGACTAGTTTGAATTTTGAATCATGTGTTATTAATATTTAGAGATTTCTCGATTTTAACAAAAAATAAAAAAGTATAGTTAGTACCTAAAAACATAATAGTATTACAATATAAAAACTACTTACCCCTCGAACGGTGATAAATTTAATTTTTTTACTAAGTAGTATTACAAGACATACGCAGAAAATTAAGAGAGATAACATATAGTATCTATGTAAAACTAACCTAATTAGGGTGTACGAACTCTTTCACTTTTAATGTTGTATTTGTGTTGAATTTCAAAAATATATTCTTTCCTTTCATTTTTACTTTTTTAATATATTAAAAATAGTTGTCCAACTTTACTGATCCAGTTTAAAAAATAAAGAGACAATTTATCATTTTGTGTCTATTTTATCCTTATTATTAAATACTATTATTTTTAATATTTAAATGACTTATAATTAATAGAGGATGAAATATTAAAATGAACCATCTATTTATTAATAGAGGAGTATATTTTAAAGAATATGTCAAGTCAATATAAATACAAACAAAAAAAATACACGAAGAAAATATTATTTTTGAAAATCTAACATGTACCAATTAATATTTTTTTTAAATCCGAACAACGTAGAAAAGAAGCCCTTTAGTAATTAATTTGCTGTTTTAGTACAGTTGATAGCTTTCCCATGGACATATTTGGTAAAATTGGCAAGAGATTAGACTTATCTATATAGCTCATCAGATAAAAACTTTTTTTTTTTTTTGGATAATCATGTTCAGAATCTTTACTTATTCTACTCTGCTTGAAATTAAAGTTGAGTCGTTTGATTGTTTACCTCACTCCACCCTTAATATAAAGGTTTTTGAATTTTGGGTATAGAAAATTCTTTGATGCGTCACTCTCGAATGGATTCTGAAGTGTACAACTCAAATTTAGTCGGAGCTTTAATACGGGTTTCAGATATCGGGTTGAAAATAAAAAAAGTTAATTACTCTAGGTCACAATTTGATACTCTTCCAATGTGCATCTTTATGTCTATTTTGAATTTTACACGTTTAAAAAATAATTACTAAAAATATTTTATCAAAATATTCATATTAATTAATGGACATTCATAGGTTTTTCGAAATAATTTGAAGATTAAGTAATTAATGTCGAAGGTAAAAAGCAATAAAAAAATTATTATGTTTTGTTAATATGTTGAAAAGTGACCTGTAATAATAAAATATTTTTAAAATATAAGACAAATAAAAATGAGTGGAGGGATTAGTAGAAGAAAATCTTTGAAATACTCCCTATGTCCCTAATTACTTGTTTACTTTTAAATTGACACACCTATTAAGAAAATAATTAATGACATAGTGAGTTTACCATTTTATCCCTATTAATAAGTGAATGAAAAGTTCTACATTTTTCAAAGTAATTAGTCATTTAATTGAGGATATAATAGGTAAAAAAAATTGTCTTTTCTTGATTTGTCAAAATGGACAAGTAATTAGGGACAACTATAGATGGAAAAGTGGATAAGTAATTAGAGACGGAGAGAGTAATTAAGTTTCCAAGTAAGGCATAAGCAAATTGATTATATGGGGTGATTACCAAAAGTTGCTACAATCATTTTCATTCTTGTTGCTATATTAGGACTTTAATATATTCTTTTTATATTATATGGGGAATTGAACACTGTGGAGTTATTGGGATTTGGAAGATTTATAGTAAAATTTTAAAACCTTTAACAGGCAATTACTATAATTATTAGCCCATAGAACCACTTTATATAATTTAATCAGATTATAACAAGCTAACACATTTACTGTTTTTTTTTAATTAAAAAAAAAGGAAAAATATTTTAATGCAATATATTAACTCTGTAGACATATAAAATTCTATAGTAATTCCTCTATTCATTTTTACTTGTTTATATTCAACACATATTTTTTTTGCTGAAAAAATTAAGAAAATAAATTTGGAGATATATCAATATCACAAATAGAAGTTAGTGTGCGGAATCAAAACTTTATTAAAAAATTTAATTTCTACTCTATAATTTAATCATATAAATAATATAATTTTTTATCGAACGATTTGATTCCGTAGGTGATAAAAAGTCCAATTATGGTACTTGTTTCTCCTATGCTAGCTTGATTCTAGTAATCTACTATATATCCCATGAATCATGATGTAATGTCACAAGTCACAACCAAGCAACCTAATTCATTTGTCTTTTATTTCTTGTTGATTATTGTATTTTTATTTTTATTTTTATTTTTGTTTTTGTTTTGTTGATTATTGTATTTTTATTTTTATTTTTTGTTTTGTTGATTATTGTATTTTGAAATGTATCCAGTGTCTATTGGTATGTAACATCAATGATTAGTCCTTCCTTCTTAAACTTTTTATTTAAAGGATTTAAATATATATATATACCATCAAAATCTCTTTATAATAATATTATTTATCTGATTTTTTTAGTTGTTATAATGAAATATAATTATAAAAAATAAAATATAATAAAACACGGAGGTATATTTTAAGAGAGCTTAATTAGTAAAGTGAAATATTATTATAAAAAGATTAGACTATACTAACATTATACAAAATATTAATATTATCTCAATACGATTTTACTATAAGAAATTATATTTATGATAAACTATCTTTTAATTTTTTTTAACTAGAAAAGTAAGAGAATTAATTATTTTTAGTAAATTGAATAAGTAAAAATGGAAATAAAAGTAACATTTCAAATAATTTAAAATAATAATATAACAATCAAAGCACATAATTTCTTTGTTACGATTTTTGTAGAAAGATGCAAACAACATAATAAAAAATATGAATGAAAATTTGTATCTTATAAATGTTTTATTAATTATGAGTGTTTATATATGCACATAAATAAAATAGCAGACTTCTCCTAAAGGAAAATTACTAGAAACTGAATATTCTACCGAATCAATTAATCCCTCTGTCTCAATTTATATGACACTTTTCGTTTTTCGAGAGTCAAACAATTTAAGTTTGACCGAGAATTTGCGCATGAAATTTTTAATTTTTAAAAGTAAATTTTCTTTATTTGTAAACTATGTAAAAATATTATAAGTCACAATAATTGACAATTCAATTTATTTAAAAGATATATGAAAAATTTACGATCAAAATTAAACTTATTTGAATCTCAAAATATGAAAAGTGCCATATAAATTGAGACCGCAGGAGTAATATATAGATTTCTCATATAACTAAGCAACTAATTATCTTACATTCAACATTCTCAAAGGATGTGTAAATTAAAAACATGACAAGTAAAATAACTAAGCATACTACTAATATGTTTCATATTAGATGAGCATATAAACTAAAAATATTTGTCTCATACTATTCAATCGCTTATTAAATAATGATAAAATTAATTATTAATTGGTTTCCCCCAGTTTACACTTAAAATTAATATGATCCATTTCAACTACTATAATAATGTATTTCATCGCTCCCTTTTTATGTAAAATAGACCGTCAATTTAATAGATTATCTATTAAATAAAGCAGTAAAATACAAGTGAAAATTTTACCCACATATTTTAGTAAAAACCTAGTGGGAGACGTTTTGGTAGTATAATAAATGAAAGTAACAGGAATGTACAACATTTTCAGTGATTTTCTCTTAGTCAAAATCTTTGAAAATCTCTGACTTTATATTGGAAACTACCCAACTGAAAATTATCACCAAGAATAAAAGTCTTTATAAACATCACCACCCATTTTCAGTTACTTCCAACTTCAATAAATAATATTTTAAGGGTCCCATCTTTTTTAATACCATCACTATAACGTATACGCAAATTATTTTGTATTAATTACCATGTACTTTAGTACTACTATATCAATAAATAAAGTTCAGCCAAAAAGGGTTCTTTATTTACCCCTCAAACACATACACACACAAAAAAAGGGGGTGGTTTGATGAAACACTTTTTTTTCTTCTATGTTCTAATTATTTTCGAATCGTGATAATATACTTTGCTTAATTTTATAGGTGGAGTTTGGAAGGAACAGAACATACACAAATATTACTTTTATCGCATAGACAAAGATTGAAGTACACATTTTATTTTCAAGAAATATTCCAAAGTTTCTACAAAAATATTCACGCTCAATCTCTTCCTGTTACAACTTATGTATTTTAATTACTTCTTTTTTAGTCTGCTTCAAAATATATATTTTTTTGTAAATAACAATTTACCCTCAACGAGACTATTAAATAGGATTTGACATGTTTATATTTAAAATTATAAGATTCAAAAAGTAATTTTAATATATTGTGACTTTTTTTTTTGACACAATTATAAGATTTTCTTTATATTTTTAAGTATTCAAACTAAGATATAGTATAAGTTAAAAATAGGGAGTGTGTTAAAAAGCATCAACAGTTTATTCATCATGACTTGGACAGAATACTTTAAAACTTGCAACTAATTAGTACAGAAGTGAAATGTAAAATTTAATAGTCGATCAAATATTTTACATCAAAAAATTATGTTGTATACAGATAAAATATAGAATATTAAATTTGTAGTATGTTTATCAAAATTTCTGGTTTTTACTACTATTTGTAATACATTGATGTCACGATGATCAAAGGAAAACTTGCAATACATTTAATGTTTTTTATATACAGAAAAGACTCATTCAAGAAATGGAAGGTAGTTGAATTGCCAAAAGAGGAACATTTAATACTCCTTCCGTCCCATTTTATATGTCATCACTTTTTATAAATAGTTGATTCATAATACTTGTCATTTGATAAAATCAATGCATAAATTACCATATTGTTCTTTTTTTACCCTTGTGAGTTAATTATTAGCCTTGAAAATATACATTTGACCAACTTAGGAAAGCTAAGTAAATAATTCACGCTCATTGGTTAAATTAATTAATCAAAATAAATTAATTCATATTCATTGATTGAAAATTTGAGTTCCAAAAAAGTTAAATAAGGATAGAAGGGTAAAATTACATCATTTCTTAATACAAATATAAAGTAAAAAAATGACATATAAAATGGACCGGAGGGAGTAGCATTTTATTTGTTTCATTGGTAATATATTTTTCAATAAAGTTCTTTTATAGAGGGAAACAGTATGGGTGGGGGCTTGGGGAATCAAAAATACCCCTTGAAGTTTCTTATTTTCCATAGAATGTCTTCAAAAGTAAATTGCTTTACAAATTTCAAGAATGTCAGTCACACGAAAAGGGTAAAAAAGGGATATAAAATATGGATACACAAAAAAAATATAGATATACCGAACAAAATTTTAAATCATGATTTCATATTAGATATTCACACGCAAGCTCAATACCGAGTTATATTAGTGCACAACTTCACCCATCATTACACAACATAAAAATAATGTCAAATCTTGTTCAATTGCGTAACAATATGGATTAAAAGTTTAAATGGTTAGGAATATCATACTTTAATCTGTTTAGTTATATTCTTAACATGCCCTCTCATTTTATGTGTAGGGTTACTTCGTTTTCATAATCAAAAGCATGATTTGTTTTTTCATTAGGTAGTGATTAGACTTGAACTTATAATAACATATTATTCTTGCTTTTATACCATGTTAAGGCATTACCATCTCCAAAAATTTAAATACTAATTGGTCTATTCGGATTCATTCATATACAATAAACTTCAAATAAAAAAGAAATCATAATTGAGCGGACATACGACTCCTTTTGCACGAGCTACTTACTTTATCTAAATCCTCTCTCGATAAATGTTTAAATTATACTAATCATTATGTGGAATGTCTTTTAAACCAGTCAATCAACAAAAGGATCGGAGTACTATGTATTTTCTTCCTTGTAGTCGTCAGTTATGCGTGATCAATGCTATTGAGTTTTAGTACTTGTAAAAAAAACATAATTTCTCCGTTTCATTTTTCGCAGAACCTTTTCAATTTTAATTTATTTAAAAAAGAATGTCATTTTACTTTAATTAGAAATGATTGAACTACAAAAATTTCTCTTTTATCCTTAGTGAATTGATTTACAGTCACACAAATATCTAAGAATTATCTTAGACCACAAATTTCAAAAGTCTTTCTTATTTCCATAAATAATGTGTCAAGCCAAATTATATCACATAAAATGAGATGAAGAGAGTACTGTTTTTATTTGTTTAATATTATATTTTCTAACAAATTGGGCAAATATAGTGTATGTGGTGGGGGTGGAGGTGGGTGGGGTGTGACATATGAGAATATAACATTATTGTGATGAGGTAAAAAGGTAAAAGATGATGAGATGATTAGTTATAAGTGAAGACAAAGTTTGATGTAAGGATACAAGGAAAAGATGAGGAGGTCCATGCGTGTGTTTTTTTGTTGGATTTTGATTTTGATGGAAAGGACAATCTTTGTGCTATTTGGTCTTCAATAGCTTGAGTGAAAACGTGTGGGTGCCCTTTTTGACACCTTATTTTAAAAATTATTTATTAGAATTGTGTATTATTTTCAAATGTTACCCCAACCTTAGACAAGAGAATATGTTGTACTATCATACTTGTTTTTTATACTTTGCTATCAAGGCGGAGTCAGGTAGGATCAATTGAGGAATTCATCTGAATCTTTTTTAGTTGAAAAAATATATATATGTACTATTTTTATATAGTTAAAATCATTCATAAGCATATATAATGAATGTTGAAGTTCCTCCGACTATTTTATCTTTTAAATCTATTTAATAAAAATTCCGACTCAGACATCGTTTGGATCTATTCATTGGTAGTTGTGTAAGTGTTATTCAAAATCCGTGATTTTTTGTTTTGTTCCTCTACCTGCCTTATGTCCTTACAATACACTCGTGTGTCCTCTGACCTCACACATGCACATGTATACTTGCCCACTCCAATCACTTTTTTGTTCTAGTTGATTAAATGGATACTTAGCGTGAATTTAGATATAATCGAATCTTAATATACATGTCGAATAACGGGTGGAAAATTAAAAAAAAAAGATTGAATATATGATCATTTTATTAAAAAGCTTAAGTTATTAAATGAAAATAATTACATATATACTTTAATATGATATTATGTTTGATCGAAATATTGTGTTCGAATCTCATCACCTATACGCCACACATTATAATAATAATAATAAAAAAGAATTTTATGTGTTTGACCTGTAAAAAATTAGGTTTGAACATGAAGAGGCAGGTTTAAGACAGTAACAAACCAAACCTTGTTCAATAGGAGTCAATTAATACTCCTTTCTTCTAAGAAATATATATGTAGTTGGCTTTCGACTAAAATGATAGTGTAAGATTTCTAGAAATGATCGATATATATATATACATATATATATATAAAATGACCTTTAGAAGAATAATTCCTCTTTCCCAAATAAAATGATCCATCGATTTGGATGTTGGAGTACGAAAATTATCCCATCTAATTATTTGTGCATTTTTTTTTAACATTATTGGTTTCATAGGAATTTAAAGTACAATTTACGTACTCAATCAATTTACTTTACAGGTCAATTTTAAATTTTGCATGCCTTTTAAAAAAAATTAAGATTAACATAAGTATTTTATCATAATATTTATATTAATTAATGTATAGTCTTAAGTCTTAAAAAGTAATATCGAGAATAAATAATTAATAATGGAAGTAAAACTAAGAAAATTAAAAAAAATCTGTTGATATGCTAAATTTTTTTTTTTTTTTTTTTTAGCATAATGAACAAAAATAAGGGGATGTGTGTGACAAAACCCCTTGGGTTGTTTGATAGTTGATTTGGAGGTGAGTTGTATAGGTATTAAATTTTGTATAAGTAATATAATTTATTCATAACTAAAATTAATATAGTGTTTGACTTGCGCAATTTAAAAATTCACATAATTAATACATGTATAAGTTATGAAAGAATTTATATATTATAATTTGATTCATGATAGAAGGTGGAATAAATAATACATGAATAAGTGAACTCTGCATAACCAATCTCTCTACATTAAAACTACTCCTTTGGGGTTGTTTGGTAGTTGGTTTGGAGCAGTGGCGGAGTTCTAACCAAAAATTCCTTCATTCAAATGGAATGAATTACCACTACATCAAAGACATAGCTTTTGTTAAAGCTATTCAACTTTAAATATATATTTTTTAAATGAAGAATTTGATGAATATATGCATTATTTCAACCACCTATACCAAACGACCCCCTTTATCATGAATGAACATGAAAGAAATTAAAGTATGTCATATAGTTAGAAATAGGTCCACACCATATAATAATGTAGGACTAGTTCATGGGATTCTGGTCCTTGGAATTACATGAAATTATTAATTAAGAGGGAAGGATAATGATGTTGAAAGAACTCTTACAAAATAAAGACAAATGTCCCAACTAGTAACATGGGATTGCCAAGAAATAGCTTGAAAGATGTCTCCAGAGTTAAAAGTGAAAAGGACTCATAAGCATTGGGGTTATATCAAGCATGGAAATCTGTTAACTTTGTCCTCATGCCACTAGACCAAACTTAAACCAACTAGTCCTTACCCAACAAACAACATTTTTGGTTGGATGCTTAATTATTAGAAATTTAAACATTGTGAATTTCCAATTGGAAGAATATGTTGTGAATTTCATATTTAAAAATATATTCAAGTAATTTTATAAGTGGAGTGTAAAGAAGATACGATGTACACAAATTTTATTTCTATTTTATAGGATAGAAAGATTGTTTCCGATAGATCATCGACTAAATACTTATATTTGTTTGGTACAAATGTATAGTGTTACATCTCAAACTACTGGATTTGTCAAGTTCGCAAACTCAATATTGAATCTGCCACCATATTGATTGGGGATCAATACTTACAAGGGTGTATTCGATGTGATGAAAAATATTTTCTAGAAAAATAAGCGAATTTCATAGTTATTTTCTTGTGATTGATATGCCAGCAAAACAAAAAAATCCTAATTTTTTTGTTGTATATAATCTATAAATTTTATGGGAGGTGAAGATAGAGGGTGGGGGATGAGGATGGGGTGAAGATGAAGGAAGATGGGAGGTGCAGGTGATCTTTAAACACTAATTTGTTCACTGATTTAACCATGTGCGGCAGTCAACACATATGTCGACTTTAGCCTTTACCAACACTTGGCCAAATTTAGAATTGTTTT
>JAJOOO010030423.1:0-13097 GCA_029582685.1 Solanum piurae
TTTTTATGTCCACGTGGGCAAATATATATGTTTAAAATACGGTATTAAATAGTCTAGGGAGGTAATAGGTCCTCATGAAAGTTTAGTATCGCAACAACAAATTCGACCAAAGTTAAAGTATTTTTCAGACCCTTATCCCAATTTTTTTCTTATAGAAGAAAGATAAAATACTAACCAAAAATAAATATGATTACACTAACTAGTTCTAAATTTTATTTTTGGTCTCTGTTTTTTTTTAAAATAAAAAATATGTACATTATTTTTAACACTGATGATTTTTTTTTAATTCTATCTAATTTTTGTATGACCCTTTTTACTACATATTGTTTTATAAATTTAGTTAGCTAGATAAAACACGAAAAACAAAAAAAGGAAAAAATATCCATATAGAAAAACATAAATTTTGTTTTTGGATTTTTTTTTTGTGTTTTGGTCATCTAACTTTAATATTATTATTTTAATAAATTTACTATATATCTTGGCATGAATGGGTCTACATCTAGCTATGTGCAATTGAGAGTCGTACTGGCCTATAAATTCTTCATATATTCCGTAGAATTGAGGTGCATTACTTAGTATCATTTTTTCTTTTTGGATAAATCAAAAGGCAAACTCGATATCTCATTAAAAAATATTAGAGTTTTTTTTTCATTACATATATTAACATGTCTAACAAAGATGCGTATACTGTTATGTTCTTTCGAACATTGAGTTCTCACCCTACACTTCTTTGTTGCCCTATATGTATTCAAATCAGTGACACTCATGAAGAATTTATGAGTCATTTTCAATCTCATTCAATGAAACAACAAGCACCTTTCCTGTTACGAAGTTTTAACATATTTGGTATAACGTCGTCAAAAGATTTACCATCAGAGCAACAGACAGGATCCGCAACAGTTATGCCCCAAACACCACTACCACTACCACCAATGGGTTCTTCCTCAATTGCAGGTAATGTTAGGGGCAAAAGATTGCATCAAGATTCAATGGATATAGATCTAAATAAAATTCCTTCTATGTCCACAAGCCCCTAGTCATCAAGATTCAATGGATATAGATCTAAATAAAATTCCTTCTATGTCCACAAGCCCCTAGTTAAATTTTCCTATCCAGGATACATATTATGGATCCCAATTGTTTAGAACATTTTCAATATTTTTTTTAAAGTTTTTTCTTTTTCAAGAGTTGTACTCTCTTAAGAAATACAATTTTAATTTTAATTTTAATTTAGTCTTTATTCCATCGTAGAAGTTCTTTCAATTGTAACAAATACAGAAGGTAATGCATGAATAAACTAAAGAATATTGCAAACTATACTTCTACTTTTTATGCCTTTTTCCCCATAATTCCATATTCTAATGTCCAAGCATAGAGAATAATTTAATGTTATTAGCCAAAATATAGTTTTATCCATTTCATGTCACAAGAACATTGAAGTTCCTTTATACACGGTAAAATTTAATATATAATGAATTTAAGAAGTTGTGTTAGTAGTTTTTCGAATTAAATTATTTTGAAAAATAAAGATAAAGAGAAAGAAGTGATACCAAATGTATATTAGAGCTTGAAAATAGGATCAAGTCGTATTAATGGGGTCAAAACAAGTCAAATCAATGAACGAGATAATTTATTTGGAGATTGTTTTGTTGATGCAAGAAATAGTTATTCCATACGCACAAAAGAAAACCTTAGAGAATTGCAATTAGCCATAGTTCAATTGTATAAGGAATTTATTGGGTTTAAGCAAGGTGTGAATGAAAAATTGGGAAATGTGGGGAACCAATTTGGAGGGAAAATGAAAACTCATTTCTCCCATATTGATAGAGAAAGGAAAATGTTTGTCCTTATATTAGGAAACACTTCCTTTAGCTTTTAAAGGGTTAAGTAGAGGGTTCCCCCTCGCGTCGTCGTGATTGATAGATAATTTTTTAGGTAAAATTTATTAAATCAATCGAGATTGAAGTTCGCTCGAAAATTACCTGTCTTTTTTGAATAGGTATGTTCACACCTATAGATGACTATAAATAGAGAGAATTTTTCTCATTACTATTATTTCTTTAATGATTAATTCATTTTATCTTTTCTGAACAAGTATTTTCACACCTATAGATGGCTATAAATAGAGAGGATTTCTCTATTTACCGCTACTTCTTTAATAGTTAATTCATTTTTATCTTGGGAGAAATTAATCTACAACCTCATGTACTTGAGAGGATTAAATTTCTTAAGGATACACAGTGGGATCTGTGGATTCAATATTTTTTTTCCGTCTTTCAATTTCATCTTTTTTATTTCTGTTTTCCTAACCTGAATACATGAGATAACAAAATTGGAGTTTAAGAAATGAAAAGTTATCATAATTGAACAAAAGAAAGTACTTAGCTTGGAATTGTGAGAAGTTTGGGTAACTCCAAATCAAGTCAAACAAGGATTGGACTCATGAAAGGTCTTGAACTTCAATATAAAAAGATTGCATTGATGGTTTGAAGACTTATCACACACAGAGAAATTTCAGAGATAAAACAAGACCTATTCGAGAGTCGACCAATAGAATGATTCAACTAAAAATCATCAAAGAACATATTCATAACAAAAGTTATCAATACAATTCTT
Source organism: Solanum piurae (assembly GCA_029582685.1). Classification (NCBI taxonomy): domain Eukaryota; kingdom Viridiplantae; phylum Streptophyta; class Magnoliopsida; order Solanales; family Solanaceae; genus Solanum; species Solanum piurae. The sequence goes on from JAJOOO010030423.1 coordinate 2,617, forward strand.
GTGTTGTAATAGTTAGATTTGTGTGTTTCAAAATTGGACCTTGAAGCACTAAGAAAGCAATAATGAATGAAGTATACACACATTACACATAGCATGAAAGAGGATTATGAAGTCGACATAAAAAACATAAATTATCTCACAAAAACAACACCACCTCAAGGAATTTCTTAGAGAACATGATTCACATGACTCACTAAGTATACATCTCACCCCAAATATATGGAAAATTGAAATTACAGTTTTAATTAGTAAATTCAATACGAGAATTTATAGGAATTATTCATTTATGTCGTTCATAGGTTACAAGCATACAATTGTTGGAAAACTGCAACAAGCTCAAGAACTTTAATTATCCTTGCTGAGGAATAGAACAGAACACTGCTTCATTGTATCCTCCGGGCTAGTAACTAGGAAAAAAAAAAGAGAAAAAATAGTAGGTAATGTTATTCCTCAAGGAATTAAGCAAGAGAATGATTTATTCAAACATAAAAGAATGAAATTTTGGACGGACCTGTGTGACCAACAGTTCTCTTAGACTCGTAGATCTCATGGTCATTTTCTCCCTGTTCAAGTAAAAAGCAGGACTTGCGTATCAGCTCGAACATGAAAAGAAAGTTTCAAGCACATCAGTAACTAAAGATTACCTTGTATGTTTTGTCTCCAAAAAAGTGAATTTCATTAAATTCTTCAAGGTATCTCAAACAATAAGTCTTGTCCCAGCCTTGGGGGAAAACCTGTCATGACCAACATCCCCAAATCATCTACCTAAAACGTTCAACGACCAATGAGCACAAGAAAATGCTTAAAGATGCTCACATCGAAACTTATTTGGCCTCCAATGGAGAAGGTGAGATTAAGGTGTGCAAACTTTCCTCTAAGCACTGATATCATTGTTTCGCGTATCTTTTGTACCTAAATATAATTTAAAAATTGTCTTTAAATCAACGAGAAAAAAGAATCTGTCGGAGGTACATTACTGCAAAACATATATGCAATACTAGAGAAGCTGTCTATACCTTGTCATACTTAACAAATTCTTCCCTCTCTTCCTGACTACAGTTTCCCCCAATAGGCGACACATTTAGCATGCCACTTCTGAACTCAATGAATGTTCCTCTACAAAGGAGAATGATTAAGAAGTTTGCCACAAAGTCAAGCAGATAATTCAAGCACTGATCTATGTTGCTTGAATCCTTCAAAAATGTTGCAGGGTATTACACATATGCATCAACATTTTTGGAGGATCCAAGCAACATAGTATTTGATATGCCCACCTCTTTATTGGAATATCCAAGTCAGCAATATAACGAAGTGTAAAGTTGATGAATTCCTGCATTGCATACCATCAAGTTATCAAATATGTATGCAACAACCATACAAAATTGTCTCTATAGTTTTTAGATTTTGATTAATTATCATAATATACGTTACTCCGAGAACTTAACAAATGCAGATTCAAAGCAGTTTTTTGACAAAATATAATATTTTTGGTAGTTAAACAAAATATAAATTACACAGTAATCTTTCTCTACGTAGCTCTTACCCTTTTATCTTGTCCATAAAGGTCACACACAAGTTTATTCAAATACTTAAACTAAGCCTTTATCAAACTTGGGTATGTTCCCCCTCTTTGCATAAAAATAAAATATTTCCTCATTAATCAGAAAAGCACATTGACTAACCTTGAGCTTCTCATCTCCGAGAAACGACTTCAAGCTCTGCACACACAAGGAGTCATGTCATTTCAAAAGAAATCACCTTGCTAATTAGCAACTAAGGAGAATGAGGGAAGCCATGCAATTTGTACCTCGACTGGGTACAAAGTGCTTATGTTGTGGCAACAAGTTCAAGTTTGAAAGATAAAGACAGTATCCAAAAGTTTCGTTATGTGACAAAATGAACCTGCACTCACAAGTAAAATTAAAGATATAAAATGTCAAATTTTAGCCATTACCTGTTTTCCAATAAGCTTGCCATCCTTATGTGCTACAAGGCCATTTTCAGAGAAAACATAATCATAATCATTCATAACTGCATCACAAATATTAAAAAGATCAGTTAATAACCATATATGAGAACCAAGGCATCTGTGTAAGTTATCAATTTTGAAACTCAGTTCAATACTCTTGGCTAGTGAAACCAAAGTTGTACTCTTGCCTAATACTGAGAGGAATTTTAGATACTGAGCAAGAAACATGTGCACTAATATGTAGCTCCTTAATTACAAATCCTACCCAGTGGCGGAGCTACATGTATTCAAGGGGTCACTACAACAAAAATAACTTTTAGCGGCAATAAATATACACATTATTAAAGAGTGCTAAAACCTTTACCGGCATTAGTTAATTGCTATTGGATCCAATGTCGCTATAAGCTTTAGGGACATTAATTGCCTCTAAAAATATATATCTAGCGACAATAAACTATTGTTGTTAATTAATTGCTTTTAAAAATCATTTTTGGTGTAGTGGGTGTTAATTGACACCCCTTGGTTGGAAAATTACATCGTGTAACTGGATAAAAGAATGCACTATATTGACTCCCCTTGGCTTATACATGACTTTTACTCCTTTATATTTTGACACTTCTAAATAAAATTGTGGCTCCCTCACTGAATCCTCCCACAAAATTTGAAGTTGTAAACCTTTCATCATCCCAACTCCAAGTTTAGTTAAGCTAACCTGAATTGCCAAGCTGTTCTGATATCTTTACAAGATCAGAACCTCCGACAACTCCAATTGTAACAACCTGCAGGGGGACAAAATATTTAAGCCAGAGAATCGTTGAGAGAGAAGCGGAGTATGGCAAAAGAATCATTTACCTTTCTAAGTTCTTGCATGAATTTCAACATTTCTGGAGTACATTCCTGAATTTTTTCAAAGAAGAAAATCAATATAATTATGGGGATGATTAAATGTCAATACTGGTAAATTTACTATAAAATTAAAGGAAGAAATAAGAATCGGAACAATAAAAACTCATGACATGAATTTTTTGAAAATAAATGCATAGGCTAGCAAGAATACAGTGACTCAATCAATGACACCTCAATCTTAAACAGGTTGAATTCAACTAAATGTACAAATCATCTATACCATTCTGCTCTATTCAAAAATCAATTAACAAGAGTGCAATTTCACAAGTGGAGTTTGAAGGATGTATGTTATCCTACCTTTGTGGGGTAGAGAGTTTGTTTCCGATAGACACTTGACTCGAGCAAAAAATAAAAGAAGAATTTGAAGGACAATTATAAGAAAATAAGACAACAAGAGCAACAGATAGTACTAAAAACAGGAATTATGTCATTCCTAAAAAATATTTACTAATTGTTGGTATTTAGAGAACTTCAAAAGTAAGGTTCAACAGAAGTTTTTTACATTCATTTTTTATTGCAAAAGGCATATGCACATATATCTACATAAGCTTTTCAAAAGTTAATAGAGGACCATACCTATCCAACCATTACTGTACTTTTCTTACAAAACATATTCGATAAAACAAGGATTATCATTCTTTTACAAACTAAGAAAAATATTCAAAAGAGACTATTAAACTAGGCCCTGTTTGGTCATGTGATATGATATCATGATATAAAATCATAATATGAAATCAACATAAAATCACAATTCCAAACGCAGATTTCATAATACTATACCTTCCTCGGTGCTGTAAGAGTTCCATCAACATCGAATAGAGCAATTAAACCAACTTTCCTTGCACACATTTTGATCTCTCAATACTTCTCACCACCCCTCCCTACATTTAACAACAAAAATTCACCTTTATCAGTTTTATACTTCTCAAAACCAAAATACAACTAATCAACACAATCATTAATTAATAAAAAACACTTGAGGGTCGTTTGGTTGGTAGCTGGTTCGAAGGTAAGTTATTCTTGTATAAGAATAATCCAATGTTTGGTATGCAATTTAAAAACCTACGTAACTAATACATGTATAAGTTATGAAGAAATCTATGTACGTATTTTATGCAAAATAAAATATGAAATAGCTAATACTTGTATAAAATGAGTAATAATTAATTTAATACATAAATTTTCTCATAACTAATTCCTACATTACTAATACATGTCTAACTCTAAACAACTACCAAATTAAGATTCACAATCAAATGCTCAAAACTATTACTTCTTCGGTTCCAATTTATGTGATGCATATCATTTTTTGAGAGTCAAACAGTTTAAGTTTGACGGGGATTTTGCGGATGAGATCTTCAATTCTTTTGAAATGAAATTTATATATTTTTAAACTACGTAAAAAGTATTATAAGTCACAATAATTGACAATCCAAAATATTTAAATGACATATAAAAACTTACCGTCAAAACTAGACTTGTTTGAATCTCAAAATTTGAAATATGTCACATTGAAAGGAGAGGGTAAGTTAATTGGCTCACCTCAGCAAAATTTGGCAGATGAATAGATTTGTGTTCAATTTATAGTTGGGATATTGGGAGGGGTATTTTGGACATTACACTCAAAGGCTGCCTAGTGGATACTTAGATTTATGTCCCTTGCGTGTTTTCTTCAACAAGTAGCCAATTATATTCTGCCAAATCATTCCTTTTTGTCATACTGATGCTAATAACTTGTCAATTTGGACTTTACACCAAATTTGGTGAATAATATGGTTGATTGGAGTACCAAGTTTATGCGTCACAAATTCACAATTATAATTTTGAGAATAACAAGTTTTTATTTGATTGGAATTTTTATATATATCGTTTAAATATTTTAAGTTATTAATTATTATGATTTATAATATATTTTTTACATAGTATTAAAATATATAAATTTTATTAAAAAATATTAAAAGTTTTTGCGTCTCAATTTATGATCAAATTTCAGAAGTTTGAATCTTAAAATTTTATCCGTGCCTCGTAAATTATGACGGATGGATTATATATTTTGATCACCTATTGTTGATTAATTAGTGCTCCTTCATTGTAAAATTAGTGATATATTTTTCATTTTATTTCAAAATAAGTGTTGTTTTACGTAATCAAGAAGAATTAATTTTTTCTTCCAAAATTACCCTTATTTTAATGCATGGAGTTTTTACACCATTAAAATGCTTCTTTCTTCACGACATTTAATTCTGGGGAAGACATATAGTAAAACATTTCTCCCTTTTTAAGAATGAGTAGTTTCATTAATGGTGTGTTCAAGCTAAAAACATCACTGACTTAAAAATGGAAGGATTATATTCTTACTATGATAAATTAATTAGAATCCGGCCATAGAATATTTCTTATAAAATAATTTTTCACTTTATTTAAGCATCATTGTTTGATCATGAAAGTTCTAGCTCTATCTTGAAGTTGTATTTCAAATTTGGGACAGTTTTATAGCCTGATTTTTAAATTAATTTATCACTTTTAAATTGAATTCAAGTACATTCAAGTATTTCAAATACTCTTTAAAAAATTATAACTAAATATAATTTTGGTAAAGTATATTTGAAATATATAATCAAACACCTAATAATCATGGTTAGTTGAGTCAGTTTAATAAAAATATCTTGTTTGGATAAGTATTTACTTCCCAATGATTTTCTTTTAAATTCAAATTCATGGTCATTAAAGGAGGACAAATTAAATCAAATTCATATCACATGCGGTCATTAAAGGAGAACCCTGTGAGACTTTTATTATTATTTTTTTACTTAATCTCTTTTTTCATCTCACCACAATAATCAATAATAATTATTCGTATGACACTTTTTCTTTTTGTCTTTAAGATATGTCAGGGAAACTTTACTAAATACAAGTAATTTGATAAATTGAAAAAAAAATTGAACAATAAAATGTTGTAGTGAATTAGTAGGTATTTTTTTCATTCTTATAAGATGAGATGTTTTGAGTTTGAGTAAAAAAAATGAATCATCTTTTGATATGAAGCCTTTATTTTTAAAATAAGAATTTTCAGCATAAACTTTAGTTAACGAAATTTTAAATTAATATCAAACATCGAAAAAGAAAATAAGATTTGAAATAAATGAATAATCGTTTTATTTATTTTTACTTTAGTTGAAACATTCTTATAGTTTGATCGAAATATGGTCATATTAACCATAGGTAAATGTCCTAAGCCAAAACATAACAAATTTGGACCTTATGTGTCAATTTGAAATACTACAAAACTCCCCATTCTTGAGCTTGAGTTACCTTTCAAGATAACTTTAAGCCAAGTATGGTACTAATTAAGGAAAAATTGTGCATTATAGCAAACTATTAAATCAAAATAAATGTTATAGTTATAGTTTCATTTAATTCTAATTCGTTGCAAACACATTGTCATTCGCCTCTCTCCCCTAAATCTCGTTTGTCACTCTCTGGCTCGCCTCTCTCACTTTATACGAACACAAATGTATAAATTGTGTTTGTGTTTGTATAAAGTGAGAAAGAACTGTATATACAAATACAAATACATATCTCTTCGTCCTATATGCTTATAATTATACAAATACAAATCTTCCTCTGCCCAGTTCTTTTTTGGCATTCTCTCTTTCTCGCTTTATACAAACACAAATTATACAAATTACAATGTATAATTTCTGTTTGAATAAAGCGAGAGAGAGAGACAAATATTTTAACTCGATTCAATTGTATACAAATTCCTATTTTATGCAGATATACAGACATAATCATTGATACATATACAAACACAAAGAAGAAGAAGTCGTCTTCTTCAAAGTCTTCAGCTCCACGTTGCCGCTCCACTCAGCCCCCCAACTAAATTTCTTCTTCTCATTCCACTCCTTTACTTCTTCTTTGGATCCACCCACCATTTTCATACTCTTCTTCTTCTTAACGCCCCCGCATCACTGCCCCATCTCCAAATACTTTTGCAAAAATTCCTTCGTTTGCTGCAAACCAACGTCTGCCCTAGTCCTTTTCGTTTTGCCACATTTCCACCCTCAAATAGTTTTAATTTCGTGAATATTTTTTGAATTTAGTATGAGTTAATGTGAAGGGTGGATGATAGTGGATAAAATAAAAAATTTCATTGATAAAATTGAAGAAGCTTCAAGAATAATAAATGAGTTTTGTGAATTTATGAAATAAATTATAAGTTGTATTGGAGATTTATGGGTTTGTGTTTGTGAACATACAACGTGAAATTCAAATCAAATAGATAAGAAATTCACCCATTTGACGTGAATTTAGTGCTCAATTTGGGAGCAAATATGGAGAAATAATGTTCAAAATTTAATATGCAAATGTAGCATTTTATTTTTATTTTATTTTTTTAATACTTAATTTCTTATGTGTCATTGAAAATGACATGTAAATGACGTGGAATTTCATGTGTAGACGGGCAAACTACACGCACACACATAGGATGAGAAAAGAGTTTAAAATATTGTATTTTGTGAGTTTAAGGGTTTATTTGACAAAGTCACAAGTATAAGTGTCCAACTTACAAACGTAGCCAAGTACAAGTGTCACGCCCCGAGCCTATACCCTGGGCGTGGCCGGCACTCGGAGACCATTGCTGGCCCCCAAAAAACCCTTGACCTGGCTTTCTTAACTCAACGGAAACTTAACTCAACAGGATAACTCAATGCAATGAAAGGTCATAGAGCAATCTAGCTGATGCCAACTGGCCAAAAAGGCAACTCGAGTCTCAAAATAGAATATTTACATATATACATAGATGAGAGACTCAATACTAACTGACTGACTATCTATGAAGCCTCTATAACACTGAGATGGATGTTGGGACAGACCCCGCAATATCCTAATAAAACAAAACTAGGAACACAAAATAACAGAGTCCTCTGAAAGACAAGGAGGCTCACCACTGACTCTGGAGTGCTCAGCTGGATCAACGGCATGCTGGATGTTGATCCTAGGTACCTGCGTCTACATCATCATAAGATGCAGGCCAACTGGCATCAGTACATTAAATGTACGAGTATGCGAGCTGGAAAGCTAAACAACAACTTAAGCTTGAAAGGAGTACAAAAGAACTCTTACCTTGGCTCTGTTCGAATCATGAATAACCAAATTCAATATAAAGCAATAAGACACATGCAATATATATAAAGCTTGTAAAACAGTGTAAACAACTTAGTTCGTTAAGGATACAACAATAACAAACTCAGCTTTACTTATATAAAAGTAATATAACTTTAGTGGGAGATTCTTTAACCGACAACCACCACTATGAGCCATAGTGATGATACATCGTTTTACCTCACGTTGCCCAAGGACCATCCTATACCTTGCCGTGATATAGGACCTTACTTAACTTAGTGGATCCACTAACTTAATCTTACGTGATCATCTAAAAAGAATGACCCGTTAAGTCCCATGTTTGGCTACATGGTTCATATGGAGAGTTGAGTTAATATGAACTCGTGTCCCCGATTCGGTGCTCAATACTACTCCCAAAATACTTTAGCTCATAAGTGTTTTAAACACATCTTTCTTTAGTTTGAGATAATTGCTCAAAATCTAGCCCGAAGGCTCACTTGGAAAACATAGTTCCTTTCTTACTCAAATGTAAAAACATTTATAACTCCTTTGGAAATACTTAGTTCCCTAATAACTTTTGAGAAATGAACTCAACTCTATACTCTTTACTCAACTTGAAGCTCTATACTTTGCTTGAAACATGAAACTTAAAATGAAGTTAAAATGTTCAATAAAGACTCTTGAAAAACTTTAAAGACTTGTTTTGACTCACTTCTTAACTTCTAAGCTTGACTCTAACTTCACTTGACTTTGATCTTAACTTTCCTCGAATTGGATTATGAATTCAAGGGTAATGATCGATCTCATGTTTATGGATGAGTTCTTGATGTATAGACGTACCTTGGAGTGTTGAAAACAACTATAAAACATAGGTACATTACCAAGGAACATGCATGAAAAAGTGGGAAATGAATGGGAAGACTTGACGTCCTTGGCGCTCCGAGAGGCACGGGGAGCCAGCCCTCAAAGTTCAGAAGAGCTGCTGGGGCGCGCACTGGCAGGCGCGGCGCCCCAAGGGTGAAAGTTCAGAACACCTTTTCGGGCGCGACGCGCCAGCCCTTTCCCCAGAAAACTCGACTTTTCTCCCTTGTTTTTCCAATTCTAAACCATCTTAACTTCAAAGGTTCCATCCCCAAACACTTAGAATCATAAAACCCCTCAACATACAATAGATTCAACTCGAAAACACAACCGGAAACATGTCCCAAATCAACAAGAACTTCAACACAACCACAAGACTTCAACAAACACAACAAAATATTTTCTCGAAAATTAAAACTAGTTTGGCGTGTGGGGGATTGAACCAACCCAACACTATGATCTCACATACCTTATTAGAGATCACCCCCGACGAAAACCACGACGAACTTTGCTTCTTCTTCTCTTTTTTCCTCTTCTCTCCTTTTCTCTCAAGAACCCTAACTTTCACTTTTTAAATGGGAAAACTGATTTAAAATCAGTCTAAACCCTCAATATAACCAAAAGAAATGGTTAGGGAAAAGACCAAAAAATACCCTTACAAAAATTCGGATTGAATTCCCTGAGCCAACATCCCAACTTCCAAAGGGCCTAACTCACTCATACGAACTCGGAATCGAGCAAACTCGGCGGCGTTGGAAAGATCATTCCAAGGGCTTTGCAAACATAACTGGAAATACACCTAATTCATCCTGAGCTAGGAGTTATGACTGTTCAAATTAGACCAAAAACTCACTTTTTCCCATACTTAACTAAATTTTCAGATTTTTAAATTCTTTCCAAAAATGACTATTTCCAAATTTCAAGCTTCTTCATAGTTATTTTAAATTGCAAGATGTCACAACAAGGGTTTCCCGGGTCATTCTGTTCTTCTTTTTTCCATCTATATTAGTATGATTAAAGTTTTAAAAAGAAAGTGTATTGTGTATGTTGTATTTTTTTCTTTGTTTATTATTTTGTATTTTCTCTATTAGACTTCTTTAATCAATTTAATCGGGAACACACGTCGTGTAACACACATGTCTAGAAACTAATAATCGTGTAAGCAGAGGGCATGCTTTTTTTGGAAAACAATTGACTCGCATTAACTCCCTTTGCACGACACAAAAAATATTACGTGGGAGAACATCTGTGGGTGGATGATTCACAAGCAAAGAAAGTAACTATGCTTCTAAGGGCATCTCCAACCCAAACACCAAATTTGGTGTTATCATTATTTTTTGTGTAATCAACTCCAATCCACTGCACCAAATTTTACTCCAAAAAGGAATTTTTTTTCTCTCTCTTCATTATTATATTATTATTTCTTATTTCATTTATATTGTCTTATTTCAAAAAACAAATTCTTTCTAAAACATTCACCATATATAATTCATAGAATTTTCTTTTATAATAATTTAATATAAAAGGGAAAATGCATAAGTACCCCCAGCCTATGCCCAAAATCCTTGAGACACACATATCCTTTACTAAGGTCCTATTACCCCCCCCCCCCCCGAAC
>JAJOOO010030424.1:0-12109 GCA_029582685.1 Solanum piurae
TATCCCTACTCCCAAACTAGCCCCCCCCCCCCCCCCACCCCCTAAAAAAAATTAAAAATTATTTTTGAAAAATGTTTCAAATTTTAAGATTTTTTTACCTCACCAACCCCTATCCCCTAGCCCCTCCCCCCTCACTCCCAAAAAGAATTCTTTTGAAAAATATTTCAATTTTTTTTTCTTTTTTCTTTTTTAAAAATATTTTGGGAAATATTTCAAATTTTAAAAAAATTCATTTTTACGCCACCTCCCACCCCCACTCAGAGCATTACTGTCAATTTTTTTTAAAAAAATATTGGAAAATATTTCAAATTTAAATTTTTCCCATTTTTACGCCATCCCTACCCCGACCCGCTACCCCCACCCCTACCACGCCACCCCACCCAGGCCACTCCCGTAAAAAAATGTTTTTGAGAAATATTTCAAATTTAATTTTTTTTCATTTTTACGTCACCTCCTTGCCCTACCCCTACCCCCCCACCCCACCCAGGTCATTCCCGTCAAATGTAATTCGCGAGTTTATGACTCGATTATTTATTAATCAAACTTATTTTAACTATTCTAATTCAGCTCATTATTTAGGATTGAAATACAGCACAACTTTACCCTTTTTACTAGAACCAGAAGTTTGTTAAATATAAAAGTTTGATATCCCTTTTTAAATATAAAAAGATGAAATATATCGACAACTTCTATAAAGTTTATCAATACATTTTATTTAGATTCTTGAATCATATGTGTATCATCAGGAGCGGAGCCAACTTATGGTTAGGGATTCATCCGAACCTTCTTTACTAGAAAATTATACAAGTTATGCATGAACAAAATTATTTATATATATATATATATATATATATATATATTGTAGATATCGGACCCTGATCTTCGACATATTTCTTCAATTTTTAAATCTTCTTACTGAAAACAGTCTTGCCACTGTGTATCACAATTTATTACTCATTTTCCTCCAACATGAAGTTTAGAAAGTATGAATTAATGTTGAAATTTTTAAATTTAAAATTAATATGTGTATCAAATATCTTTTTTGGATCATATCATGTCATCTAAATTTTTTGAGTTAATTAACTATTAAATATAAATACTACTACGGTATATTTTTTTCAAACGAACTTAGAAAAAGTTTACATTGCGTTGGAAATCAAAGAAATATTTGCACCTAGTTATATTTTATTTATTTTTAGTTAGTAAAGTATTTAATGGGACCTTTTATTATAAGAGTCTTCTGCTTTTCACATTTTGTCTTCCCCATTTCTCTGTTCACATTAGAGTCTAATACCCCAACTTGCCAGCAGTCAACGACATAAATACTCTAAAACAAATTTTGGCATTATTAGACCTTATATATTGACACCATTGATTACTTGTATAGAGTTTGGATATTTTAAATTTATGAGTTATAAATTTTAAAATAACGATTTTGAATGATAGTATTTGAGTTTAAAATTTATATTTATATTTCAAATTCAAATTTTTCTCATTTTTACGTCATTTCTACCCCCATCCCCCACCCCTACCACGCCACCCCACCTAGGCCACTCCCGTAAAAAAAAATGTTTTTGGGAAATATTTCAAATTTAAATTTTTTTCATTTTTACGTCACCTCCTTCCCCTACCCCGTACCTTTCCACCCCCACCTAGGTCATTCCCGTCAAAAAAAAAAAATTCAAGAAAAAAATATTTTTGGAAAATATTTCAAATTCAAGAAAAAAAATTCGGAGTCAAATCTCAGGGTCTGATTTAGGAACAGTCATCGGGGTCTTGTCCTAATTTGGGTATCGAGGTCGGATTCTAGATCAATTGTCGGAGTTGATTTTCAAATCAGAAATTATTTTTCAAAAGAGTATTTTTTAGTCTCAAGTCAAAAATAAAAAATATTTTTTGAAAAATATTTTTCATTCACCAACCAAACATTAAAAAATATTTTCCAGAAAATATTTTCTACTCACCAACCAAACATGAGAAAATAAGTTAGATACCCGCTTATTTTTCAAGAAAACACTTTCCTTACCAAACACACCCTTGATCTATCAAAAGTAGCGTTATTGCTATTGCTAACCTCATAAATAAACTCTCACTCTTTTGAGACGATATTTACATGATCGAATATCACGTTCTCTAATGTCTAATTAAGTAGGGGTTTGGCCATGCGATATCATATCACAATATGAAATCGTGAGATAGAATCATCATTTGGACATGCGATTTTACGCTGATTCCATATCATGAGATGTGATTCCATATTCTCCAAAAACCATGATATGGAAATTCCATATATATATATATACATATATATATATATAATTTAGGGACGGCTTAACATAATTGAGATATTTTTAATACAAAAATTGACCCACAAGTTTATATTTTGTTAAAACAATCCCAAATTTATATCTACTAACCATTTATTTTATATGTAAATAAAATTTATAATGACATCATTACTTTTTAAAATTTATTATTCTCACCGACATAAAATTTATTATTCTCTCCAACATATAGTCGCTTTAACTCACACCAATCAATTGTTGAGTAATATTAAAGACAAGTACACTACAATTTATGTTCAATTTTTTTATTGAATTAAAGTTTGATGAATTAAAGTTAGGCGAAACAATTACTTAAGTGGGGAACAACTAGCTTTGTAATAATTTATTATGCGATTTTATAATTTTTTGTTTATTTGGTAAGATTGAATAAACAATTTGGGCTATTTTAAATAATTTTACAACTTATGAGATTCTTATGTTTATGAGAAAATATACAACACAAAAATTCCATATTACATGTCCAAACAAAATTTTAATTTCATTTCATAATTCTATATTATGATATCATATCATGATTATATCATGATATCATATCACATGACCAAAATGACCCTAAAGCTATATCTATACTTTCTAAATAAATACAAGTGGTTGCAGATACTTTGTATATATTCTTGGTTAGTTGAGGTCATGAAATTTACGTCATGATTTTTTGGCGTTACTTATAGTTTTCGTCGAAAACGCGGATCCGAATGTCCTTACAACACGTTGGAGGAAGAATCAATATGGCAATGAATAATGTTCCATTATACTTTCTATTTTGTCTATATAATTATAAACAGAAAACATCTATTTATTATAAATATTGTTTGATTAGATATGAAATTTTAAAATTATGATTTAAAATAAATCTTAAAAATTTAGTTGACTATAAAGTATAAACAATATTATTAGCCATTATTTTCCAACTACCAACGTAGTCTAGTCTGTTGATTTAAATGAAAAACCACGTTTATCCGTTAATTTTGGCGATCTACTTTTAGCAGCGAATATTCTTTTTAACTTTATTATTCTATTTTACTTTAGTGACATATCCTATAGTCATAAAATAAAACAACAAATACCTTTTAGTTAAATTTTATGTCCACCCACACAACATAGGTAAAATATAAATGAAATGGAGGGAGTAACATATTTTGACTAAAGCAAGTGAACGTCCTTAATATATTACACAGTAAACATTAGTATTACTGTTATTACTCACTCTTATAAGATATAATACGTAATTAATTTATGTTCAAAAATATAAAAGCTCTAATATTATTGAAGAAAGAAAGATTGTGTCCAAAAATCGTCGAATAATGGTTCGGACCAAAAATTAAAATAAAAGGTTTCTGTCTGAGAATTGTTTGGAAGTGATTGTTCCACTGTATTGATACTTGAAAGTTGTTCCATTGTCTTAATGTGATTATTATTTTCTTCGATCCAGTCCATTCCATTTATCGTATTCGATAAATTATAGCCATCTTCATCATGTTCACAAGATTGAGAATCAAACTGCGAAGATTCATGAGTAAATTGCTCTGACGTTGATGAATAGGTATTTGTTAATCTCAGACGTTTCTTAAGATGAGCATGCCAATGATTTTTTACATCATTGTCTGATCTTCCTGGTAATTTTGCAGCTATCGCTGACCATCTGCAACATTTGATACGTATTATAAAAGAAAATACTATGTACGACTTAATTAGTTTAATTAATAATGTAATGTCTTAGTATAATATATATATACCTATTTCCGAGTTTGTTGTGTAATTTAATAAAGAGTTGCTCTTCTTCATGACTATAGTTTCCTTTCTTCAAACCAGGCCTTAAGTAATTCATCCATCTCAATCTACAACTCTTTCCACATCTCATTAGACCTGAAAAATGCCCCCCAAAAAAATAATTAGTAAGAATTGAACGTTTGATGGACGATCAATCTTTTTTAATTCATACTTTTATAAAAGAAAGTTTGAGGCTCATAACTCAACCTTCTTCTTGGTTGTCATTATTAATTAAGCTTTATCATTTGTAAAATCATCATAGTGTAGTGATCACAAAATACTTAGTTCTTTCTAACTCTTTTTTTCTTCATGCTTGTTAGTTCGTATAGATCAGATACTTTACTAGGATTGATAAGGTAAGGTCTAACTCCCCTTGCTAGACACTCTGTCTAGTGGTAAATTTGCTTTTTAAAAAAATGAATTTTAATGCTCTTCCCAAAATCTACGTCCTCTATTTCAATTTATGTGTTTTAATTTTCTAGCTTTTTTAATTCCAACATCGCACATAACATATTTTAAATCACAAAATTAAAAAATTCTTTACCTTTATTAAACTCCACGCCTGATCAAAACTATACACATAAAATAGAATGGGGGAGTACTGAGTAATACTAAGAAGCATATGCTAAAAAAGTTAAAAAAGGATACATGAATGAGAAAAAAGTTTGGGCTAAAATATATATATATATACTAACCAGCATATTTAGGCAATTGTCTCCAATTGGGATAACCAAATCTTTCAACAAAAGCTCTTAATTTATTGTCTTCATCTTCACTCCATGCACCTCTTTTTATTCCATTTTTATCAGTAAAAGGAGTTCTCACCATTTTCTTAATTTGATTTGTTTACCTTAATACTTAGTTTGCAGTTTAAAGTTTGTGCCTTTATATACATATGTGTTAGCCGTGTTTGTGATTATTTAATAATTGTAATGTAAAAGTGGAATTAAAAAATTTAACTCATAGAAATATAATTCACGAGTTTATGACTCGATTATTTATTAATTAAACTTATTTTAACTATTCTAATTCAGCTCATCATTTAGGATTGAAATACAGCTCAACTTGACCCTTTTTACTAGAACCAGAAGTTTGTTAAATATAAAAAGATGAAATATATCGACAACCTCTAAAGTTTATCAATACATTTTATTTAGATTCTTGAATCATATGTGTATCATCAGAGGGGCAGAGCCAACTTATGGTCAGGGATTCATCCGAACCTCCTTTACCAGAAAATTATACAAGTTATACATGAATACAATTATTTTTTTATATATATATTATAGATATTGGACCCTGATTTTCGACTAGTTTATATGTTCATTTCTTCAAATTTTAAATCTTCTTACTGAAAACACTGTCTTGCCACTGTGTATCACAATTTATTACTCCTTCCTCCAACATGAAGTTTAGAATGTATGAATGTTGTAATTTTTAAATTGAAAATATGTGTATCAAATATCTTTTTGGATCATATCATGTCATCTAAAATTTTAGAGTTAATTAAATATTAAATATAAATACAACTGTATATTTTTTTCAAACGAACTTAGAAAAGGTTTACATTGAGTTGGAAATCAAAGAAATATTGCACATAGTTATATTTTATTTATTTATTTATTTTTAGTTAGTAAAGAAATTAATGGGACCTTCTATTATTGAGTCTTCTGCTTTTCACATTTTGTCTGCCCCATTTCTCTGTTCACATTTGAGTCTAATACCCCAACGTGCCAGCAGTCAACGACATAAATACTCTAAACAAATTTTGGCACTATTAGGCCTTATATATTGACACCATTGATTGCTTGTATAGAGTTCGGAGATTTTAATTTTATGAATTGTGAATTTTAAAATAACAACTTTGAATGATAGTAATTGAGTTTAAAATTTATGTTTATATATAAAAAATTTAATATAAATATATTATTTAATTATTTTTTACTGAATTCAATCGAATCGAACTCGAACCTTCTAACTCCACCTATATCTATTCAAGCAGGAAAATTTGAAAACATATACTACCTATATTGTACTTATGTCTCCATAATTATTTGATGGGACTTGGGAGTCCCATAGGACATAATGTTTAAAGTATTTTATCTGGACAAATGAATAGAGGATACATGTTTAATTAATATTTAATTAAATATTGTATATTTAACGTAAGACAAAAAGTTTTATCTTAAAAAGGAATATGAATAAAATAAGGATCATATCCTTCCTTACACCTTTTATTTTAAATCATATCGTTAATGGAGGGGCAATTAACGTGATACACACATACACTGCATTAGTATTGTGAATGGAGGGACAATTTTAAGTATGAAAATAACGTTAGGGGTAAATTAGATATCATAAGTGAAGGTACATTTTTTATTCATTTCTAATAAGTTAAGGATATTTTTTATCTCAAGACGTGGGAGGGGCAAATTTAAAAATTCGATAGATGGAAGAATGAACATTTTAAAATTATTTCTAATACAGCTTATTTAACCTTTTTTCTTATTAAAATGCTCTATGGGCTATGGGCCCAAACATGTTTTGGGCTTCAGGTAATAAATAGGCTGAGTGTTTGCCGGTCCAAGAAGTACTAGTTGCTCCTACATGATGAAACTTGGTATCTTACCAATAAATATGTTCCAATAATAATATTTTAAGGACCAATTTTAATAAACAAAGACTAAAATTACTCATGTGTATGAATTGGAAATTAAAAGTTGAAAACCTTTTACAGTTTAGAATGATGAGCAATCCACAAGTCAAAACAAAAAGGCTCCAAGAAATATTATTTGGGCCTAAATGTTGACTTAAAACCAGTGTTTCTTTTTCTTTTTTTTCAATCTTCTCCCTTTCTTCCCAAATTCTGCCATAAATTTTTATTTATTTAAAGGATGATTACGATTCTAAAAACTTCGACTTACTGATTTAAAAAAATATATACAAACTATATATATAGGTAGTGTATACTTTATATTTAATATATAATATACATTCCTACATACAACATATATATATATATACGCTAATAACATATATATTATATATACGGACCATGTTGATAAACTAATTGATACATACGAAACTTAGTACGAATAATCTATTTGGTACATACAGGAAAAAAAATAAAGAAAACAAAGTACTAATTGTGGAAATGAAAAACAAGAAACTCTAAACTCCCACAAGAGTTCACTATAATGAAAGTACACAAATAAAATGTGTATTTGTAGTTATGGCAATCTAAGAGCTAAACGTACAAATATGCCTTTAATAGTTTGCCTAGATTTCCTTGCTTGATTACCCGTAATTTTTAACTTTAAAATATTAAGAAAAGATAATTACTTTTCCATATTTTTGCTTAGCATTAATTACTTTTACTCTCTAAATCATTTGCTAAGATATACTCTCTCTCTGTCCATTTTAATTGTCATACTGTGCTTTTCAAAAGTCAATTTGATTATTTTTTCAAAGTTAAATTAGATTACATTAATTCGATATTTTAAACAAAAAAATTAGATATTAAAAAACTATACGAAAAGTACTATAAATTTCAATTTTTTGCATATCAATATGATAAAAAAATACATCGTAAAATGTTAGAGAAAGTTATTTTCATTTGATTCTAAAAAATAAATTATGACAATTAAAAGTGGGTGAAGATAGTACTAAATATCAATGAAAATTATTACTTTCTTGATAAATGTAACAAGTCCAAATGTGATAAGTAAAAAGTGAACGAAAAGGGTTAAAAAACCATTGAGCTGAACATTAAATTTATAATTTCTTATCTTGACTTTTTGTAAATGATCTACTTAGAAAATTTTACTTGAGTAAGATTATGTCCCATATATGTTGTCAACTATTCTCTCTGTCCATTTCTATTTGTCTAGTACTATTGACTTGGTACAATTCTTAAGGAACAAAAATAATAAATTTAATGTTTTGAAAAATGACTATAATTAATAATAAAGGTAAATTATGAAGCAAAAATCTCTTAGATTTCTAAACTAGACAAATAAAAATGGGGATTCATTTTTAGTATATTGAACAAGTAAAAATGAACTAACAGAGTACTGAACACCTCAATTAATCAGAATTGTACAATTATTTGTAACACACAAGAAGAAACAAAACGTCTAACACATTTTCTAAGGTTGATTGAATTAATAAACTTTGTTTGTAAATATGAAACATTACCAAATGTTACACATGGACTTACCAATAATTATAATGATCAAAGTCAAAGGAGGAAATAAATTCATGACCTATATAAGGTGAAGGTGGACACATAAGTCCATAATAATCAATTGAAGGAGCTACAAAATCAATTTTACTATTGATGAAACTATCCACTTCAAATGGTTCTGTCCAAAAGCTTCCACTAGAAATTTCCTCCAAAGCTAATTTATGTTGATCATGTTGATAAGAGGAAAGTTCTTCACTTGATGACTCCTTTGGTGACCAATCTGAACTTTCCAATACCATATTTTCATGCATATTATTATTAGCACTTGCATTTTGATTTTCCACACTACTCTTTCTTTTGATATTACTTCCACTATTCTTATTATTGCATTTCTTGCTTCCTTCACTTGAGCTATCAGTGCGCTTCTTCAGTGCTGTGTGCCAATGATTTTTTATCTCGTTGTCTGATCTTCCTGGCAAGTGAATAGCAATTGCCGACCATCTGCAACCATACAAGTTTAAGGAGGTTAATTTCACATGTGGTTCCAAAATATTTCCCGCTATATGTACTACTAGAGTAAAAAAGTAGATCATAGTACAAAACTATTTTTGGTCACGTAATTTTTTTATTTTATTTTTTTGAATTTTGTCCATTGTGATAGAAAAATGATTAAATTATCTTATATAA
Source organism: Solanum piurae (assembly GCA_029582685.1). Classification (NCBI taxonomy): domain Eukaryota; kingdom Viridiplantae; phylum Streptophyta; class Magnoliopsida; order Solanales; family Solanaceae; genus Solanum; species Solanum piurae. Next base: position 8,986 of record JAJOOO010030424.1, read on the forward strand.
AGAATTTGTGGAGGAAGTCTGATTTAACTCTCTCTAGTGTATAAGGCCGATGTAACCTTTTGGCTTTGAGTTCATATGAACTCATATTTTTTTGCATAGTGTATATAGATATGTATGTAAAAATCTATTAAATCGTAATATAATAAATATTCAATCTAGCATAATGAGTTCAATGTTGGAAAATTTTAAAAGTTGAACTCATTAAGACTAAATTTTGAATTCACCTTGTGTCATGTTAGCTCGTAAAATTGAACAAAGAAGAGTACGTACCTATTTCCAAGTTTAGCATGGAGGTTCAAAATGAGTTCATCTTCTTCTTTGGTGTAGTTTCCTCTTTTAACATTTGGTCTCAAGTGATTCATCCATCGAAGTCTGCAGCTCTTTCCACACCTTGCTAATCCTAATTCACCAACACCAATATTCCGTCAATTATTTAATTGAAACTTTTCGATAATTTATAATTTAAGATCATAAAATTTGAAAGTTTTTTTACTTTCTTAATTTTCATATACAATCAAATTAAAATAGAATGGATGGATTAAGTACTACTTTATTAAAGAATATTAACTAGAAACCAATTCAAAAGTAACTCCATGGGGTGACTCAAGACTTTCAAAAGAATTTAAGCATTCAACTCAAAACCTCGTAACAAAAATTCTCACCGGCATACTTGGGAAGTTGGCGCCAGTTCCAACAGCCATATTTAGTAATATATGCTTCTAACTTGTTGTCTTCTTCAGGAGTCCAAGTCCCCTTCTTCCTTCCATTTTCATCGTAGCCAGGTGTTCTCACCATCTCTCGATTAATTCTCTCCAAGAAATATCACACAATAAAGAGTTGTAACTCTTTCTTTTTTTGGTATTAATGTACGAGATAGGAGTCAAGCCTAACCCTAGCTCACTCGTAGATTACTTTGAATAATTTTTTTAATATTACTCTTCCTAATTAATTACTTGAATTCTCAAATTATAAAAATTGAGACCTATTTATAGTGCAACAACAAGACGTGTAGCACGTAGTAAAATGGTCCTGAGATATTTTTCAAAGAGAAAATTCCAAGTCAACGCTTGTTTTTTTTTTTTTTTTTTGGTTTTTATCTAATTTTGTCAGGCTAAAATGAGTAGCACATTTCAACTCGTTTTTTCTTATAAGATTGGACTTGGACCAATATTCATTACACTTGTAGTGCAAGTCTACAAGAAACGAAACCACACCAATGTTGAAAAAACTAAAAATTATAAATCATTAGACTATTTTAGCCATTTATAAGTATTCCTCCTTTTTAATTTGTGTAACGTAGCGCTTGAGTTGATTCAGATTTAAGAAAGAAATAATTTTTTTTAAATATATCATATGTAGCATTTGTATGATGATAAATTTTTTGAAACTTTTAAGATTAAACATGCTATAACATTTGTATGATCATATCAATTTTCTTATGAATGTAAAATGAAAATTATAAAATTAATTATTTTCAAAAAAAAATGTGTATCATCATTTTTGCAACGGATCAAGATCAAGAAAGAAACGTGTGCTATATGAACACTTTTTGCTCAAGTGTATTTGTGAGTTTCAAAGGTTGGAATTTTTTTTTTGTTTATTTTTATTTATTATTATTATTATTTGTGACTTTATTCTCTGTTATTATGATTAAAATCTCTACTAAATGGTAAGATTGAAAAATCAAAAACAAAAGAAGAGAGAGTCATTAGATATGATACCCTCATGCCCTTTCTTCCCAGCTCGAGTTTTTGAAAGGATTAAATGCTTAATTCTCTGTTAATTATCCTTGTCAATAACTTATCTAAATAAAACAAGATTATTTTCAACTAGTTAGGTAATAATTTATTTTTTAAGGAACATAAATTACTTGAGATATCATTTTTGTTAAAAATTAACAACAAAAGAACAGATTAATACTTCATACTTGTAATACCAAATGAATTCCTATAAACATATGTAAAGGTACATATTGAGCACGCAATAAAACCAAGCTCGAAAAAGATTTCCTCTACAAGGAATTTTTATTCTTTCTTTACCATTATTTGGTCTGGCAGAACCAGAATTTCGACAGAGGGTCTAAAATCACATAGAGGTCGAGGAATGTCATTGTGTCAATATGTGATATATACACATAAAAACATATTTTCAATTGTATAATTTTTCAATAAAGGTATGTTGGTCGACAGTGGCGGAGCCAGAACTTCGACTAAGGGGTGTCAAAATATAAAGAAGTAAAATCGCGTAGAAGTCGAGGAGTGTCAATATGTAATATATATACATAAAAAATATTTTTACTATAGCTACATAGTGTAATTTTTCGACGAAGGGGTGTCGGTCGACACCCCTCAACTACATGTGGCTCCGCCACTGTTGGTCGACACCCCTCAAGTATATGTGGCTCCACCAAATTGGACTGTCGCCTTTGAAGCAGCCATCCATATTAAGAGGGTGTTTGGATTGGCTTAAAAGTTGGTCAAATCTACTTTTAAGTCAGTTTTTGACTTCTGGAAGTGTTTGGCAAATACAAAAAATAATTTAAAATAAGTCAAAAATGACTTAAAATAAGTTGGGGAGTGTTTGGCAAGGTAAAAAATGACTTAAAATAAGTTTAAAATGACTTAAAATAAGTCAAAAACCAAAAGTAGGTCTCCTCTACTTTTTATTTTTTGACTTGAAAGTCATTTCAGTTTGACTTTTTATTTTTAACTTAAAAACTACTTTTTTTTTATGAAATGATTTGTATAGGGCTTGAACCACAGAGAGCTTGGGCCTGAAATTCTCTATAGAAAAACTTAGGTTCTGTTCAAGTTCTATTTAGTGTTAAAATAAGTAAATTTAATATTTAAAGGGCAAATTACAGAAATCACATACTTTTAAGGTAAAATTACAATTTATCTCTTAAAAATTTATAACTACAGAAATCCCTCAAAACGGATACAATAATATAAGCGCTGATACATTAATTTGATGCGCGAGATACATTAATTGTTAAGTAAGATACATTACATTTTATACATGATACACTAATTTGATGTACATTTTATACATGATACACTAATCTGATGTACATTTTATACATGATACACTAATCTGATGCGCGAGATACAATAATATAAGTGCG